>JAVQJL010028969.1:0-33715 GCA_036024295.1 Nannoperca obscura
CTATTTTCTACTGTTTATTATTCTTTTTTCAATAACTTTATTGAGCATTGTAACTGTATCAAAAAGCAATTTCCCTTCTGGGATTAATAAAGTATTTCTGATTCTGATTCTGATAACAAATTCCTCAATAGCGAAACTAGGGCTGAGAAACTCCGCAAGGTACCTTTAAGTGTCTGAAGCTGCAGTTCCTCCAGTGACCACTAGATGCTGGCCCCAACTCTGACTCAGTTACATTTAAAATGTAGTTACATGCTTTTCTCTAAAAATCTGAATTCAGTTATTCAGTTATTTATAAATCGAGGGCCTAAGGATAGAGGTTGTTGCATGCTGGACAGATGGTAAAGCCCCTTGAGGCAAACGTATGATTTGTGATGTTGGGCTGTATAAACAAAATTGACTTGATTTGACTTAACTTATTTTGTTCCACAATAGCTCAGGGTCTCAGTGGGGGTGTGTTTACTCAATTGAAAATGGTTTCAGTCTATCATACTCAACTGTGGTAGTTGCAATGAGTTCATCCCACCTCTGCACGTGAATTATTTAGATATTGTGGCTTCAGTGATTTGACAAAGATGGGAATGAGTGGTGAACCCAGCTTAAGTTTCAAAAAGTCCCTTCACAAAGCTGGGTGATGTCACATACACAGTGTTTTTCCTCAGTCTGTGTGGCCTTCTGTATAACTTAACATGCTGAGCATGAGTGTGGCTATGCAAAAGTCTTAGCAGGGTGTACTCGAGCCAATAATCTACCAGGGACCCCTGTATGTTTTGTTTACAGTCCCTACAGCTGCGCTTATATGTTTTCATTGACCAGTGGGTCAATCTCCCAAAATATAGGTATGTTTCATTCACATGCTGACCCTGAAGGGGATATCAGGCACACACCCAGAGAGAGAGGAGGGAGAGATGATGTACTTCTTATTCTAACCCATACTGCTTCGCAAAACATTCAGCTTTGCAGTTGTATGTGGAGTGTATAAATACACGTGCAATCACCACCCACATGGATGAGCATCCATCATGATCCTTAACATGCTGGTCAGGTGCACAGGCCACCCAAGTCTTCTGTCTTTCGCTCTCTCGCTCTCTCTCTCTTACACACACACACACACACACACACACACAGTTTCAGGAACAGGTGTAATTTTATAATCAGTTTGTTGAAATCAGTAGAACTGGTGTGAAGCCTGCAGTAAATCAAATCAAAGACAGATTACGCAAAGATCAGTTTCACATCCAAAGGACATCCTGTACTCCTCATTCCCTCTCGAGCCAGATGTGTATCATCACACACCCTCCCCCTCTCTCTCTTTCTCTCTCTCATTACACACATATTTTCCATGTCTTTTCTTGGTTTATTGAGACGTCAAGGAGTCACCGTGGTATTTCTCCTCTGTCGGCCATGGGCCCCGGATTACTTCCCTTTGGTCCTGACAATGCATAATGCAAAGACTAAATACAAAAATGATTTGATCACAATTTGCTTCTTGTTACACTGTGGAGGCAGCAAGCGGTCCAAAAAAACACAATGAATTTGTATACAAGAACACTGTATTTTCTTCTTTCATATTATTGTCTCATTGCTCACATTTAAAGTATCAGATTCATCTTGACACCTTGGAGGGGCCCTGACCCCTGTAGTGTGTTTACTGTACATGGGTAACATTTTGTGATCATAATCCCCACAGAAACAAAAAATATGTATTAACTTTTGTGTATGTTCATTATAAAAGTTCATCACATTGATGTTTGATTGATTACAACACAAACTGAATTTGGGTGCATTTACTCAGCACTAAGCTACAGTGTTTACACGTCACTGGGCTTGTAGAATCAAAGTGCTGCAGATGTTAAGGCTTGCATGGCTCAGAATGGAAACGCCTAAGAAACTATTGTAGAGAGCAGTGGAACTAATTCCTTCTCAGTCCGCTGAATTGACTGAGGCTCTGCTCCTGCTGCCTGTCTTGGCTGCAGCCTGCTGTATACCAGCACACCTCCCGACCGGGCTGCTGCTGAATAGGCCACTGACTTCCCCCAATTCAGCCTATAGTTCGCCTGGTCTTGCCCCACCCATATGTGAACAGCTTTTGTCAAGTGAAAAAAAAGTCCTTTTCAGATTTGTTCCCCGTCCTACCCCCTCCCTCCCTCTTCAGCATCAAGTGCAGCCTGAGCGCAGCGTCCCGGCTGCGACTTTCTCTCAGCTTCTTTGAAGAAGCAATGAGGAGAAGAGAGCCGTCACCCCGCTGATAGCAGGACTTCTGGGATGCAGTAACACCCGTTTGTTTTCAAGTGGGATCATATTTGTATATTTCTAGAGAAAACAAACAGTACATTGCGGATTTGGCATATCCATCAATCGGATGCAAGCAGGTAGGAAGCCTTTGTCATTTTGCAGTTATTGCGATTTTTTGATGGGACCGTGCGGGAGATATATTCTTTATTTGTTTGTTTTTTAAGAGTTTATTTAATATGTTAATGTTTTCATTTTTTTTATTGATCTCTATCCGTTTGGATTGTTGCTTCTTGTTATTGTGGTTGCACTTTTTGATGTCTTTTCCCCGAGGTATTTAATCAGACTTTATAGCCTCAGTAGTGCAAAACATTTCGTTTTTTAAATCTAGATTTAAAATAATTTTGTGTATTATTAGTATTATTGATTATAAGTTACATTATTCAATCAGTGCATCAAAACATTTTTTAAGACAGTTTGCATAGGTTGCTTTAGAAAAAATAGACACATTATCTCTCTTCTTTCCTGTAACAGATGTGGAATTACAGATGTTTGTTTTATTACATTTAATTGGATATCTAATTGAATGGAGTATTTATTTGCATTACAATTGTAATAATGATATTTGTTTTTTGTAATGAGAAAAGACATGGCTCAACCATTGGTAGTGCGTTTCCATGGTTGTTTTATGTAATACTGAAACTCTGTGCCTGTGGTGTAGAAGTCGTGAAAATTGGTCAAAATAAATGAAATCACCCCTTTTAATAAACCTGATGTGGGACTAGACAATAGATGGTAATTCTTGCTCACTGAGTTGGAGATGGACAGCTGCTCCTTAGCGCCATCCTTTGGTCACTTTGTCTCCTGGGTGCCTATATCAGTTCTTGTGACTCCCTCCACTGAGGAATGGAGCGGGCACAGCTTCTTATGCAGCTGACTGCAGTGGAAAATAGTTCAAATGAGCACCTTCTGTGACCAAGAGCCATCATGGCAGCATATCAGTTTCCACTCTATGCTGAATAATTGCAGGCTGTCTTCTGGATTTGTGTTATGTCTGAGTTTGGCGGTGGGAGTGTGAAGTTGAACAGAAACTAAGGGTCATTTTTGTATTCTCATTTATTGAGACTGTTTTACAGCTCTTGTGGGCTTGTATTTTATTACTGTCTCATTGGGGCTGGTTAGATGTTGGCCATTTGGTATGTTTTATTTGACAATGCGGTAAACTTAAGCCAAATAGTGTCCTTTGCAGTTGGGCTCAGTTGGGTGACAATGCACTTACTGACAAACCTGGAATTTGGACTTTAAACTAAAAAGGGGGATTTGTATCTCTGCTATGGGTGATGAAGGATTGATATGATCCACGTGATGATGTACATTCTCTCTCTTAGCTCGCCTAAGACTTTGCCAATCCAGGCACTGTGTCATTTTCACGCTGCACTAACATCACATTGAAAGGGAATGTGTGTCTGTGGACCCCCTCGCCAATCTAGGCTGCCCCCCAAAAGGTTGTCCTCCAGCTGGATACCCTAGATGTCAGCCTTTCTGTCACACACCATTTAAAGCCCTCAAACAGCCAGAATGAATGAACACACTGTGGCTTTTAACTCTGTACTTCTGTTTGAAATTAACAGTTGGGTTTGCACTCCTGTTGCAATGCTCCTCAGTGAACGGCATCCAAATGATTTTCTCTCCTTGTGTTTTGAATGGTTTATGTGACTTCATCACCACAGACATGCTGACGAAATGAAGCCATCCTGCTCTGTAGTTATGTGATGGTCTGCTGAATCTATTAAAGCATACCCAAATTGTAATTTTCTTTATAGGGTTATCTGGATTATTGGCAACATCACACTCATACAGTAGAAGCATGAACCAGCAGGCTGTCTACTACTACTATGTCATTTGTATGCAATGGACAAAGAGTGGAGCTAAGGAAACCAGATATGGTCATTACTGGAGAAGGAGGTTAACCATTGTGGCAAACCTCCAAGCCACTGTCTCAGTCCATTCAGAGGACCAGTGTTCATCCTCTCATCCTCCCTGCCCACAGCCTCCAGCAAGGCTCAGGGGACATAAATCTGGTCTCAACCACACAGCTAATGTATCAACTTTAGAGAAATGTTTTAAGAGTGCTACTTCTTCAGATACATAATGGCACCAATCTTTTTATTCAAGCTTGAAAAATTGGACTGCCCTGAAAGAGTTGTGCTGCCACAGACTGCTGAGTTGCCCTAGTGATAGTTTAGAGGACTGGTTGGATGTCCATAATAATCTAGGCTACACTGCCTCCCTGTGGCTGTAAATGGACCTGTTTTTGTTTTCCTTCTAGACCTGGAGGCATCATCACTGAGTATAAGACTTTCTAAGTACTTATGCAAGTATCACATAATCAGTCACATTAAGATTAATCTTCTGGGCACCATGGATATCAGTACCAAATGTTATGACTATCCAATAGTTGTCCAAACATTTCACTAACAATGTGAGTGCTAGGTGGTAAAGTCAGAGGATAAAAAAACTCAGTAAGATTCATTGTCTGGGGAACAGGAGTGTACAATATTTCAGGGCAATTCATCCAATAATTGTTGAGATATTTCAAGTGGACTGACCAACCAACTGACATTACCATTCCTAGAGCCATGCATAGCTAATAAGTTACATATTCAGTAACCATAAATCTTTGTATCTTTCCACCTCTTTTACAAAGTTCCGCTAAGTCTTTACTCTTTACATTTCAGAGCCAGGCCCAACTTAACAATGAGCCCCATACCCCTGTGTGTCCTGTTCCCGGTGACGGTGCTAGCTGTGGTGGTTGCTGTAGCTGCTGAAGAGAATGCAGTCGATGATGAGTATACCTGGCCACAGTGGAAGGTGCCTCTGGTAAGGAAAATACGCACTGTGCCTCTCAGCAGCCCAAACTTCTCAGCCCATCCTCAGTCACAGCTGAGTGGGACCTGTGGAATAGAATGTCAGCGTAGACTCCCTGCCACTTCTCTGGATGACCTGGAGCAGTTTCTGTCCTACGAGACGGTTTATGAGAATGGTACACGCACGTATACCTCAGTTTCTGTACAGGGCCTCAATGAGGTGACTGCCTGGTCCAGAAACATCTCGTCTAGCTCCCGCTACAAACGAGAGGTGTACGGTACAGATACTCGCTTCACTATCTCTGATAAGCAGTTTTCCACCAAATATCCATTCTCCACCTCTGTGAAGATCTCCACAGGATGCTCTGGGGTTCTCGTGTCACCTAAACATGTGCTGACTGCTGCCCACTGCATCCATGACGGAAAGGATTATCTAGATGGGGTGCAGAAGCTGCGTGTTGGTATTCTGAAGGAGAAGTCCAGAAGAGGCAAAGGGAGAGGAGGGCGAGGAAAGGGCAAAAGGAAAAAGGGAGACAAAGGTAAAGAGGAAGTGAAGGAAAAGGAAGAGAATGGTGGGAGAGGGAACCGTAAAGGAAAAGGGAAAGGTAGAAATAGCCGGAGTCGGCGAAGTGTGGAATCGGATAAACCTTCATTTAGGTGGACCAGGGTCAAGCAGACCCAGGTGCCTAAGGGCTGGTTCAAAGGTGTGTCTGATGGACTGGCTGCGGATTATGACTACGCTGTTCTGGAGCTGAAGAAAGCCCCAAAAGTCAAGCACATGGATCTGGGTGTTGTCCCCTCGCTCAAGAAGCTCCCTGCCGGGAGGATCCACTTCTCTGGCTTTGATGATGACCGACCTGGCAACCTGGTGTACCGGTTCTGCTCCGTCTCTGAAGAATCCAATGATTTGTTGTACCAATACTGTGATGCCAAACCGGGTTCCAGTGGCTCTGGGGTCTACATCCGCCTCAAAGAGCCTGGCAAGAAGAAGTGGAAGAGGAAGATCATTGGGGTTTTCACTGGTCACCAGTGGGTGGATGTAAATGGGAACGGGATGCAGCAGGATTACAACGTGGCAGTGAGGATAACGCCTCTCAAATATGCCCAGATCTGCTACTGGGTCCACGGAGACTCGAGTGAGTGTCAAGTAGCCTAAGACAACACAGGACCCCCCCTTAACCACCATCCTTCTTCCATCCCTCAGATCCACCTCTATATAACAGACCCTCCCACCAACCCCTTCCCCACCTCCAAGACCTATTATCACCAACCAGGGGCCCAGCGACTGCCTCTCCTCTTCCTGCCACCCTGTTACCTCCTGTGCCTCCCAGTGACTCAACCTACACTGATCTCCACACCCACATACACACACAACCCACAGCTATACAGACTCAGTGCTGACAACAACAGGAACTCGTCAGTGCATCAAGAGAACTGTGGCTCTTCAGCTTTTCTAATTTATTTGCTAAAAAAAACAACTGAGAAAAAAAGATGTATTGTATGTTTTTACAGATCATTCAGATCTGCAGATTTGATTTGTATTTTGACTTTTTTTAGATTTGACCTTTTTGGATACAATGTTGGAAAGCATGTATATTCAAATGTTAGTGAGCAAAGCCCTGGTACATTCATCTTATATTCCAATAAGGCTTTGTATGGTGAGACTTTAATTTTCAAGTGTTCTCCACCACTGTAAAGAAGAGCACGTGTATTGGCTTTGACAAAAGACCCAGGAGAAATTAATGTAACTTTTGTTTTAGAAATGAAATATAGAAATATTGAGATAACTGTTTTATAAACATTTTAAATTGAACAAGCTGGTGTTTTGCATTGTGTATATCTAGAACATATCTTGTTTTTTACAGGTACCTTTTTTGTATTTAAAAAAAAAAGAACGTTTTTTTCTGCCTAAATAGAGACAGGGTCATTATGGATCCTGGATAGAAAATTTCTCAGATTTGTGAGTCTCACCATCTTTCTCTGTTCTTGCAACACAGTGACATTTGGTTTCATTGTTGTGCACATAATTATATTGGTGCTTATACAGAAGACGTGGTGCTAATTTATGGAATTGTAAACTTTTTTGGGGGGGGCTTTTGAAAGCCTAGTACTGTAACTATGTATTTAATTTGAGGCTACATATTTTGGCATATTTGGTGTTATGATGAGACTGAACCATTTACTTGAGTTGTTGAGGTTTCTCTAATTTTAAGGGTTAAATTAGATTACAAAAGCAATATTCTAATATGATAACAAATTTAAATCTGGGATGTGATATTTTTTACTTGTCATGTTGTTTATTGTTCAAAAATAAGGAGTATCCTTTTGAATACCAAATACCTGAAATTAATGATGCAGATTGAAGACTACCAACCATTAAACCAACATTTGTACTTGTGTGTGTCTATGTTTGTGATGGTGATCCTGATTATACACCACCACTATCAAAAACAATTACTGTACTATTTAAAACATTGTTTCACTTACTAACTCAACAACAACTAATGCGTCACCACAAGCCAAACCACTCAACAGCATGATCGGATTATTTTGCTAAGGGAACCCAGAGCAAAAGTTTGACGCCCCCAACAAACGACCCTCCGTGTATTATGTATGTACCCTGTTGCCTCCATGTTCCTATTAAAGCTGCACTAATCAGTATTTTTTTATATTAATGATGGATCAAATTACTATGTATGTGTAATGTGAATAGTGATAAACCCATTTAGAATTATCAACAGACTTAGCTCTACAGAGCTATTTAGTATCTTCAGCCCATTGTTTAGCTTTTTGTGGCCGATACCTTTACTGGTTCAGTTCACCGCTCTCATCAGTGTCACCTTCAACAGCAGGCAGCTGTTTTCAGTGAAAAAGCTCTGATAAACCCATTGTGCGCTACCTGCCCAGCAGCAAATAGCAGACAAACACAGTTAGCAGAGATATTTCTCTCAGGTGATAAAGACTAAAAGAGCTCAAATGAATAGTAAATATTGTAATTACATTTTCCGGTTGACGAAAACAGGATTGCTCTGTGTCTACTGGACGTAAGCAAGTTAACTATATCAACTTTATAAGGGGAAAATATGTCAGTGACTCAGAGACCCAGATACCAACCACTGCACCTATCCTAGAATAAATACCAGGCTGCAGGTTTTCAAGCACCAGTTAGTTTGTTGTGATTAAATTAAACAAAACTGTAATTAGTAATGTGTACAAATAAATTAAATGGTATTTGAAACAAATGAACTAAACTACGTTTTGACACAGGGTTCTTCTGTAGATAAAAATGCAGGATCTGCATTAGTCTGGATTGTATTTAAGTGGTGCAAATCCCCTACCAAATTTGCAATTAATGAAATTACCAAAAACCAAATGACACGCAACACACCTGGGGCTTTTGGGACGCCTGAGGCTCTGGGCCTAGGGCATTTGCCCACTTAAATACGTAATCTGGCCTTGGTGGGATGTAAATTCAAAAAATATTCCTTCAAACTGACATTTCTATAATCTTGGTGATATGGAAGAAAAGAAAATCCTTGATGGGCAGTTTAATCCGTCATTAAATTTATTGCACCTCAAAGGGCTTACATGCACTGGGGAGGGTCATCGTAAATAAAATAAATTTACAACTAAACAAAAATACAGTTTTAATTCAGTCATGAAAAATGTAATCTCCCATTATTTTCTCTGAATCACATCAGATTCTCACAACCACTTACTTATGCAGTCCACTGAAATGACAACACACAGAGTAAGCTTTACATTAGTCTGGATTACATCACAGGACCGGAGCCTCTGGTGTTATACAGTCCAAAGCATATCAACATATTGATTCCACTGAGTCTGTGTGAACAGATAAGCTTTGTGTTAAGATGCTTTTGGGGAACAAGATCATGGCTAGATGGACAGTGGCCTGTACACATCACTCCCATGTGGCCACTTAAAATGTGTACTGTTCAATTAACAATAGGCCAAAGGTCAGCAATGATCAAATGAACAACTTGAACAAAAGTTATATTCAGACAGTAACCAAATGTGATTTTTTTTTGGGTCAAATCTCAGTGTTTGTCTCTGGCCTTTCAGGTTACCTTTATTAATTTGCTGTAAGTATAATATTGTCAAAGCAGCAGTGCAGGCATGCACAGCACTGGGTGCAGCAGGTTGGTAAGATGGAACTTAAAGGCACCCTGTGGAGTCTTTGACTGCTAATAGCAGTATGAAGCAATGTTGTGATGAGCGGGCCGCTGTTTTGTCTGTAAACAAAGTAGATTAAAGTTTTCACTGTAAGTTGGCTTTTCAAATGTTTAATGAGGAAGTAAATGCATTCATCACATTTGTTAGGCCTCAATGATACACACACAGCTTATTTGGTGAAAAACAGAGCATGTAAACAGAATTTAGTTTGAAAAAAAACTTGACAGGGTACCTTTAATATGTTCCTGATTCTGACTTTTGTGATTTTCTACTCAGAGAAAAGTGAGCAAAGACACTGAAATCCTTCCTGCTGGATCACCATGTTGGTTGTCTGCTGTTCTTTGATATCTGGATCTTCATTTCAAACCACATATCAACTTGACTTCATTTCTGTTGTGATTTGATCTGTCTGAACATAGACTTTGGTATGGCAATGGAATATCTTACTATAAATACAAAAATAACCATACTGACCTGGTCATAGTTATAATAAAAGCACAGGTAACAGACATATCCAGATGGGTAGTGTCAAAACCTTAGACACACTAAAGTTATACTGAGGGACAGTTTGAGTTTACCTCGGCGGCAATTAACCAAAGCATTTTCTCAGGAAGGAAGTTGTAAGATATGTTCTTAGCAATGCCAGCAAATATCAACAGAAGTCTGGAGGATTATTCTAAAATAAACGGAACAAATAAATAACATTGGATGAAAAGGCAAAAAAAGAAACAGAAAAATGAGCCACGAGTAAAGAAAAGAAACAAACAAAAAGTATCACTTCCTGGTCTGGTATGATTCAGAAACCCATAGAAGTTGTTTCTTAATATACAGTATATTAACCATATAACTGTATTCATATTTGTTTCCAAATACTTTCAAAAAATCACGGGAAATAGAAGGATACTCACACGACGTCAGATTCACATTTATATTTCTCTTCAACAGACATACAGAATAGAGACGTAATCCTCGCAAGAGAAATCTATGTACATCAAAGAGGACCTTTCTGTAAACAACACACAACATTTTTTCTCCGAAAATCTACCAGGGCTTTGTTTACCACTCTCATCCAATCAGAGAGGGACAAAGAAGAGCTCCTCCCCCTTTACAAGGAGGCGGGGACACATATGGTGCGGTGGGTGGAGCATAGGACACCAAAGCACATCCACCATTCAACTCAACATTAGAAAGAAAACTAAACACATACACCTTCACTTTCTCTCACTTACTTTTGTGGACTTTTTTTGTCAGGGTTTTGAGTGATTTTGTTTAGACAAAAGATTAGTACATCTACATAAGCACACGCTTGTATTTTTTTTTCTCATATATATATAATCCGCTATGTTTCACTTTCACAGTTTGTGCTACAACATCACACGGGAGAAGGGTGGGGTGTTGATGGGTGGGGTGGAGAAAAGAGGCTCTTAAAAGGTTGAGTAGCTGAAAATTGCTGGCATCCTGAGATGTTGACAGACACCAGGTAAATGGTGAGAGGGCCCCGCTCCAGAGAAGAAAGCAGCTGAAAGACAGAGAACATATCAACATAAGAGTCATGTGGTTCTTGAGTAAAGTAAAGCAAGGTCTCTGCTAAAGTGATTTCATTTTTGTTTTCCATAAATACTGATGTTGTGTTTACACAGCAGGATCACAGATCTTAAAAAGAGTTTCAACCACTCCAATTATTCTGATATTTCATTTTCAATATCCCATTTAAATGAAAAGAGATGTACTTTGTAAAAAAAATAATTCATTGTTTAATGAAAAGGAACGACATTATTTATTTCAAAACTGACAATCAGTGGAAGAGATCTCAAGATTATTTACTAAAGGTCACCTGCTCCATCTGCAGGCAATATACTGTACTCTAGAGTAGGCATGATAGAGTGACACGCATCAACAGAGCTTGTTTTTTTTTTAAAGCTGAAGTCATGAAGTCTGCTAACAAACAAATCCTCAGAACATTTCTGTACTTTAATAAATGGCTGAGAAAATGAAATGATTCTGGAAATATTAAGTCTTGATTATCATCAAAATTAAGCAAGCTGCTCCTTCTGTTTACCAAATGTAACAGAACATTTGCTCTGCTTATTTTGAGGTATTACGACAGTCGACAGTCTAAGTCAGTCTTTCAGAAATTCCATTACATTCCATACTGTATTTACCATGAGCTGCTCCCAACTGGCACGTTATAAGAAGTCCTTGAGGTCGAGTTCTGCCAAAGGGTCCTTGGGCTTCTTGGGACTCTGGCTTGCAGGTCCTGGAGAAAGCTGGAAAAACAAGGAAATGAGAACATTATAAGTTGAGCAGAAATGTAGTGGCAGGTAAACATATCTATGCAAACATTTTAATGCATTACTGCATGTTTAAATATAATATCTTTGTGATGTGAATTACATATTGATGTATAGTAGTGATTACCGGTGCTCCTGGTGCAGCTGCTCCGGGTGCAGCTCCAGCCACCCCAGTGAAGGGAGGTCTCATCATGGGCTGTCCCATCAGAGGCTGCCCCATCATGGGTTGCATCATGGGAGCTCCAGGTCCTCCTGCAGGAGGCTGGTAAAACAGGGATAACACAGCAGATTGGGATTTCTGAAAGCTCTGCAGATTAGTAGCATATACCTTTGACATGGTCTGGATGTTATAATAATCTACATACAGCAGTGAGCACAAGGCTCACAGCAAAAAAAGAAAACTCACCATGCTAAACCCAGGCTGTGCACTCATCGGTGGCACCATGGCTGCAACAGGTGGAGCTGCTCCTGGTGCCCCAGGAGCTCCAGGGGCAGCGCCAGCCTACAGAGACAGGAAAAAGACGATAAGAGGGTATCATTGTAATAATGAACAACAACAAATTGTGCTTTTATCATGTTTATCTTTGCTGTTTTCAAGAGAAATTAAAATGTATGTTGATGCTACATCTGGTGAGTCAGTGGTAGAAGGCACAGATCTAAACTCAGCTCTAAAGCAAGCAGCAAAACTGCTGTTTGGAGTGTGACCTTATGGTGGGGGGTGTGGTGCCTGTGCTGTTCTCACCATGGGGGCTCCCGGTGTGCCCCAGCTTGTGGGAGCTACCTTTGGCATCCAGTTGGCGCCTCCTGTCAGCTTCTTCTCACCCTGTGGGTCCCTAAAGCAAGTCAAACACAGGATACACCTCAGGCCCATTATACTGCTAATGGCTGGAGTGTTGTTGGTTAATAGATGTGACATGCAGTGATCTACGCAGAGAGACACAGGTTTCCCACACTCACTTATCATTCAAATGAATTTTAACAACAACATATGGGGAAAAGGTTAATAGCTCATATAATCTACTCAAGAATGAATGGATGTTGAAATCTAGACACCATCATTTGAGAGTGCTACGCCTCTTTATAAGCATACATAAGCATCATGCTTTTTATTATAGAATTAATATCTTTAAATACCCACTTACTTTTTCTTTACTCCAAGGTCTGAACAGAAAAAAGAAAGAACAATTAGTTGAATTTCTATTTAAATATTTATCATAAACTGAAATGAATGAGCTCCAGAAGCTGCAGTCTACCTCCAATCAGGTTGGCCAGTGACGAGTCCAGGTCTCCTCCGATGGTTTTGGTAGGAGGTGGGGTGGCGGCTACAGTGCCTCCTGCTGCAACGGGAGTTCCCAAGCTTCCTGCTGTGCTTCCAGCAGTGCTGCCCCCAGTGCTCTGGGGAGTTACGGCGGGCATCAGCAAGTCGCCTAATCCATCAAACACTTGGGGAGAGAGCGGGAATGGTGGGACATCAGAGAAACAACATGGATTACAAACCTGCAAATCTCTAATCTAGCTATAACATGAGCAGAGGACAGATGTGAGACCAGACGGTAAGGTGAAGGGGTCAATCCAGCTGTGACAGCATCAGTAGTCAGGTCTGCATTGCATGCACAATGTAGGACTGTACTGTAAATACATTTGAGCATTCAAAGGGTTATTATTACAGCAACTGCACTCACTTGGCTAGTCACCAGTTTTCATAGTCACATCTCACTGGCTGATTTTGGAATAAAGCACTGGTTTTGAACCAGGTGTCATCAAGGCCAAATAGTTTCATCCCAACTAACCACCCCAGAAGCACCGTGTTGTTGCAGGTTGGATGAGGTTGTCTCACATCAACACCACCTGTCATGTTCCAAATGTAATAATTTGAATTGAATGATTACAATTGAACTGTCTTTGTTTTAGGGTTAGGTCAAGAACTGTTTCTCATCCCGTGGGAGAGCTGTATTTGTAATGCTACCTCATTGCTTTTAACTTACTATTTCATACTACCTGTTAAATACATTTAGCTAACAATTTCAACACTTCATCTACTACTTTTAGCTAACTATCTCAATTTATCTGTTATTTTTAGCAAGTTATTTAAACTATTTATCCATATATTTATTATAACTATTTCCACCAGTTATCCAATACTGTTTAGATTTCCCTGTTTGTTTGCACATAGATATTACTGCAAAAGTACCCCCTGGGGCACAAGTACCCCTGGTTAGGAATCAATGCACTAAGGTATGTAATGTAGAAATGAATGATTTTAATTGTTTTAGAGGCTTTACGGGCCTAATTAACAGGCTTCCACCACTGAATAATTGCAAAACTGCTGCTGTAGTAGAAGTTTCACCCTATATCTTAAAGCAACGACCACAAGAACCCTCCCTTTCCGTTTTCTGTTAATGTGTTGTGTTTTCTCCTAACGTGTTGTGTTCTCTCTTAATGGTAACACAACACATGAACAGAAAACGGAAAGGGAGGGTTCTTGTGGTCGTTGCTGATTGGACGCGCTGTCTCCTTGCAGGTGGCGGTAATGCTCCGTAAGCTGTTTAACACGAAAATATTGGGGGATGCGGGAGTCGAACATGGTACCTCTCGTATGCCAAGCGGGAGCTTTACCTATTGAGCCAATTGCCACTTGTATTTGCATGACACCAGCTAGGTACACGCAGAGCCTGCAAGTGGATGCTGGGGAGGTGGTGGGAAGAACTGAAAGAACAGGCTGAAATATTGATGCAGAAGGTGTGTTTGGTAGATGGTTAGGGAGAGTGAGGTATGTCACATGCAGCTTGAGTTGACTACCTGAAAAAGCTTGCAGGCGTCGCTCCATTTAAAGCAAATCTTTTATGTTTCTGACCTCTGTAGTACTCAAAAGTAAGGGTTTGTGCTACAGTGTGATGGAAAAATATATAATTGAAAGGTGTTGCTGCAGTGCTGCAGGAGTGGAATGAAAACCTGCAGACTCTACTGTAGACTCAGGCCTTGATGACGTGGTTACTACAAGACCATTGGCAAATAAAGATACATTGTACAAACAACAATCTTCAACAATACAGTAAGTCTTGTCTCATGCAGGAGACAGTCAGGGGTCATATTGTAACATGCAAAGACACAGAGGGGGAGACTTGTCCAAACTGCACATGCTGGAATGCACTGCGAGGTTGAACTCACCAATTACAGATTAGAAGAAGCAAGCAATGACCCAGCAGAGTGGAAGGGGTGTGGATAAGGGTGAAGAAAGAAATAAAATGGACCAGAAGAGAAAAAGCGTGTGTAGTGGAAAGACAGATTGCAGAGAGGGGGTGGGGTGAGCGGGAGGTGGAGGTGGAGAAAGCACAGCATTTGAGAAAGTGTGAGAAGTACATGAAAAGAGATATTGAGGGGGAAAAAAGAAAAACTATTGCAAGAGAGGTAGCAGTGCCGAGGAGTTAAGCAGTCAGCAGAAATAAGGAGGACAGTGACAGCAGCACGTCAGTGTGTCCTTCATGCAGTAATCAAGCTCTCAGCAGGAAGAGATAACTAAGCCATGGTTAAGGTAGCTCAGTTTTAATTAACCAGAGCAGATTGATGCTTTAAATTAAGAGGAAGACCTGTGAAAATATCATCAAATGTTTTTTTGAAAATCTCTAATATTTCACATTTCACAAGGCATGGCAATGTTTCTAAAAAACAAAAAAATCTAAAAGAAAATCTTTTACAACATATGATCCACTTACTTGAAGCATCGAAGCCACCAGAGGGTGCCGGTGTGGTGGTTGCAGGTTCTAATGGTACTGCTGTGATTGCAGCAGGTACAGGTGGCGTTGGAGATGTAAGGGAGCCCAGAACGTCAAAGCCCGACTCCAGGAGGTCATTCTGCACCGGAGCAGGAGCCAAGGCTGGAGCCAGCGCTGGGGCCGCGGTGGGAGCCAGGGTGGGGGACATTAGGCCTGAGGGGGATAACAGACAGGACTGTAGCTGTGGCATCATATGAAAGTGCTTTCAGACCCTAATTCCGTAAGAAACATTCAATATAATTACTACCACAACAGACAGCACATGAGACATTTTACAGAGTGGGGAACGTCACTGCAGCAGCAGATAGTAGTATACAGCACAGACAAATAGAATATAATACAGCACATCACTCAACCAGCTACAAAATCAGATATTATTAACAAAGAATATGCATCTCTTTCAGTGGTATAAATAACTAAGTACTGTACTTAAGTACAATTTTGAGGTACTTCCATTTTATGCTAATTAAACTTCTACTCCACTAAATTTTAGAGGCAAAATTTTATGTTTTACTCCTCTACATGTATCTGATAGCTATTGTTTCATGTATTTTTTTTAATTAAGATTTTACATTAAAACACATAATGTAAGCATATCAAATACGAAACTATGTTAAGAGTTGTGACCCCTTATATAAAACCAGTGTCTACGTGGGGCATTTTGTCACGTTTCAAATGTCTTTGAGCTGTTAGTAGTTCCACCAAAGAGTGATTTCCAATATTTCACAAATATGTAAAGAATAAGTGCGTAATTTCATTTTATAATATTGTACCTTAACTTAAGTAGGATTTTGAATGCAGGACTTTTACTTGTAAGGGAGTATTTTTACATTGTTGTACTGGTACTTAGATTAGGTAAAGGATCTGAATACTTCTTCCATCACAGATACCTATAGATACACTTGTTAATGAATGTGTCAATTTTTTTTTTTTTACAGTAATAAGTGGATACAGTACATATAGTAGACAGCTCACTAAAGTATACAAAGTGTCTCTGTGTGATAATGTACGCCTTACATACAATGACTTACTGTGTATTGTAATAACTTACAATACATCCAGGTGATACTCAGGCTTCATAGAGTCTGTCTATGTACACGTGACTCATCATGACTAACAGGCTGGTAGACGAGGTCCTCCATTCAAATTCTGAATGCTGAAATATATACACAAATGCTACCAAATGCTGCTGTATGTGTTGAAAATGTTCTATTCTTTAATGTAGAGGGATGGCAACAACTTTTGTGATTTTCTTATTCATGAACAAATCATGGCAATACATCCGCGACAGAAATAAGATGAATGAGAGATTGGCATCACTAGGAGGTCATTGTGGTCAGACATTTTACATATATTTCCAAATGAGTCCAAGCCACTTTGGAACTGCTGTGTAATAAAATGTAACCACACCTGCCAAGTATGTGCCATTATTAATTTGACAAATGCATCTCTACTTGCTGCGTAATATCTTAATCAGCATAAAACATTTCCGTCAGCCATTTGCCAGCACAAAAACCATTTGCAAGACTGCAGACATCATATCAAAGTTTGCTGGTTCTTTCAGCCATTCTAAGTTCACCATAATGTCTATAAAAATATTCAGTGTAATCACAAAAAGTAACAGTTAGAGGAGTCTCACCTCCCAGCAGGTCGTCTCCAGGCCCCCCAGGAGCAGAGCTCTGCGTCTCCTCCACAGGACTGCCAAAGGAGTCTGCAGGGCCGTCCAGTTATCCACAATGCAGCATGGAGGGTAGAAAGGGGTGAGAGGTCAGCTCTGGACCACACACAGGAACACAGTGCGGGGCAGGAGACAATATTATCTTCATAAAGCAAAACTAAAACTGAAATAAAAACAAAAAGTGGACAAAATGTCAAATGAAATTAAGAAAAAAACATTTTCTGTCATGCTGAAGCTTCTTTTGGAAGAATATTTATCCCAATACATATTGAATGCTCAGCTCTATTTTCATAGCATAGTATAATAACTGCCAAGACCTGCAACAAGTTCATGTCTACATGTTGCTTTGTTTGATACAAAATGTTGGATTTGGTACAAAATGTGAAGGAGTAATACACAGCAACAAAGCTTTGGTAGAGCAGTGCTTGATGATAAATGCTAATGTCAGCTTGCTAACATACTCACAGTGACAACGCTAGTGTGCTGATGTTTAGCAGGTATAATGCTTACCATCTTAGTTTTAGTGTTTTAACATTTGCTAATTAGCGCTAAACCCATAGTACAGCTATAGCTGATGCTAATGTATAAAAAATGTTCAATCTATCATTGAATCCCACCCAACAATATTGTTGAAATTAAAATATCGACAATATTTCCATTAATTCCCATCATTTTTAGTAAGTAAAGAACAAAAAAAGGGCCTGCCCAGGAAAATCAGATGACAAACTGATACTGCCTTATCTTCAGCCATGCCATGCTAAAATGCTCAAAAGAAACATTAACTCCACCTGTTTTTACTCCAGTAGGCACATTTTTTGCACTACACCAAGTTAACTTAAAGTTAGAATAACATTTTGTAGGGGGAAAAATACACACACAAATGTACATGAGAATGTACCTGCTGGCTACACTGTCTTTTCTATATCTATGATCTGTTTGTAGTCTAATCCAGAAACTGCTGAAATACACCTACAGTCTATCTATATCTAGACAATATCTGGTACAAACAAACACTACATGAACTTAAGGTAACAACTGAGGATGATTAAAAATATCCAGAAGAAAAAAGTAAAATGATAAAATGCACAAAATATTCAAACAATTTATATGCAGCATGTTGTTGTTGTGCTGTATTCATGTGTATGTGTGTTCTGAGGTACAGTACCCAGCAGGTCAATGACAGGTGCTGGCTCTGCTGTGGGTGGAGAGGAGGCCTCTGGGATGGCAGCTGCAGCAGGAGCAGCCACAGGAGCAGCAACAGGAGGAGGAGCTGGAGATGAAAATGAGTCTGAACAGAGAGACAGGCAGAAACAGAAGCAGGAAGCGATCAAATTACCCTCACATCTAAATGAGTACATTTGTCAGTGACAGTTTTATTTCCAAGGGGAGAATGCTTTGCTCATGTACTGTTATTATGCCTGTTCTAAAAGGCCAGCAGACATGCAGAGAAGAAGCAGAAGAAGGAAGCAGGCATCCCTGCATCTTAACTGTATATCCACATCCTTGAAGTGTGCACCATTTGGAAGTACAGGACTGGTGTGCATGTGCATCCAGACACCAGTACTATTCAAAAAAAACGTCTTGACAAGTTGAGGCTGGCTGCACTCTTCATAAAAAAAGGAAGGGAAAACAGTGATGCAGCTTGACTCACCGGTCACGATTTCTCCGGCCGGAGCCACCTCGGGCAAAGGAGAGGGCCCGCGTGAAACAGCAGGAAGGTCTAATTTACCAGCGCAAGCGAGAGGCAGAATACGAGAAAGAAGAAAACCATGGAGGCCGGGGAGCAAAGAAAAGTATTAGCGTGGCAGGTAGAAAGACACAGCGTAGATACAAAGCAGCCACAAGGACAATCCAAGACTTGAGTGGGTTACATGCACAGTTCTCATACCACTATGGGGGACAAACCAAGACGTGTTGGGGAAAAAACAGTCGACAGAGGAGTGAAGGTATGGAAACCAGAAGAGATGAAGAGGTTCCACACACCAAGAAATGGATATCAACTCCTGTACCTGCACCAAAAAGGTCTACGCTAGGAGTGGTAGCAGCTTTGGATTCTGTGGGAGGGCTTTGCTCAGGCATAGAATCAAACATATCTAAGAACAAGGACACACAATCATATGTACATTCAGATTTCAAGTCCAGTGCATACAGAATGATGAGTTAAGAAGAGAGATGAGGGAGAGCAGATATTTTGATAATTAAAACAGGTGTGTATGTGTTCAGTGCAATGCAAAATGAAACAGTGCAAAAGTTAAAAGCGAATATTGCCAAATTTCAGCGTGAGGCAGTTTGCTTCAATGAAATTTTGAATATGTCCAGAAATTAATGTTGATTTTTTCCCATTTCAGCAACGTGACATCACTGTGACATCAAAGATTAAAGCCTGTGCTCATTTTTCCAATCTTCATGATAATATATCAAATAGTTTTCTGGACATTTCATGTTGAAACAAAGATGTCAATGTAACATGGGCACGCTAGATGAAAAAATTGTTTTCAACTGGAAACCATGAATATCTCCAATCAATCTAGCAGATGTCAATTTCACCAAATAGGTGAAAACTTATGCTGTTGGTATTGCCAGAGGAAAAGTCAGTGGATCACTACAGTCAGTATAATTGATCCTCTGGGGACCACAAATGTCTGTACAAATTTCATGGAAAAACATCCAGTAGTGGACCGTGATGGACTGTGGTGTGGTGGACTGACCGACATTGCTATCTCTAAAGCCACATCCCTTGCTTGGCTAAAAATTTCAGAAGTTATGCGTTATTCTTTGACAGATCATAGGACGAGCATGTGTCCATCCACCAATCCATTATCATATCCACACTTATTCTGTGCAGGTTCAAGGGGGACTGGATCCCATCCCAGCTCACACTGGGCAGCTTTATACTGGAGTCACCAATTCACCAAACCTGCAAGTCATCTGGACTGTGGGAGAAAACTGGAGCACTCAGAGGAAACCCATAGCATATATGAATTCTGACATTGAGCAATATTCCTTTTTAACTAAAGTGCATAAGATACAATAAAGCATTCTCAGCTGTCAGTATCTAAAATATTGGTCACAAGCAGGAGAAGAAAACTATTTTTTCCCTCTTTATTTTGGTCTGTTTGTTAGTATTAGCTTAATAATCAAAACATATTGAGCCACCTCTGTTAATAAATAGAGATACATTTTCATTTATGTCCCTAGAGATCAAATCAACAGAGAATTTGGTCCCCAAACAATACATCATTAATGGATTAACTTTTAATAGCGTACACAATTTCAGTTTTGCAGAGGAGGTCAAGATGCTTGATAAACTGATCTAAATGATCTGTATCTGAAGGTAAAGAATCATGGAAAATAGAAAAACAAATCTGAAATGTAGGGACTGGGCAGGTTATTATCATTGTCACAATTGTCATCATCATCATCATCACTAGCAAGAGCAACGCAGTCATCATCATTATCAGAACCTTTATCATCATCATCATCATAATGCAGGGCAATGCAGTGAGAGGCATAATGAGAGCCGGAGGACTTTACCACCAAAGATATCTAGAGTCGGAGCGGCTGCAGACTCTGTGGTGGTGGTGTCGATGGTGGTTGTGGTGGTAGTGGTGGTGGTGGAAGAAGGGGTGGGGGCAGCGATGGGGGCGACGATGGTCGGTGCCTCACTAGAGGTGGGAGGGGTGACGGCGGTGTCGGTGGGCCTCATAGCGAACAGGTCCAGCTCTGGAGCAATGTCTGCACTCCCCTCCGTCGTAGCAAAGGGGTCTTCAGGAAGAGCAGCAGGAGGGTGGTGTTGAGGGGTTAGGGGGTGGGGTTATGATTAGAGAAGAAGGGAAGGGGTTGGTGGGTGGATGGGGAAGGAGGGATTGAGGGTTTGTTAAAGCAACAAACACTGTAAAAAGCCTTTTTGTGAGACACCTTTGAAGCTCCAAATCAGGGTTAGGTACAAACAAAGTAAACCAAACACACGGTCACTCATTAACTTCATAACTGCATCCACATGCTATAACAGACAATAGAAAATAATTCTTCATTAACTAATAACTGACTACAGTTGGTTGTGTAGAATACTTTTTGGATGACTGACCCATTGATCAATTAGTCACCCAAATCATCCATGTGTCCCTGGTACATTGTTGGCTATGTGATAATTCCAACATGTTAGCATGCAAGAGGTTTAGTGGTAATGGGCTGCTAGCATTGTTTAAAAATGAGAAAACCATGTCATGCTAGAGTGAGGATTTTGTTGAAGAAAGGTAGAAGATTACAGCACCTCCATTCATGCTATTATCAATAGCTAAATTAAGTTTTAGCTTAATACAGGCAACAATTTAAACTGTGTTTACTAAAAAGTGAGTGGCCATTTCTACTTTTGCCTGCTTTGTCAATTTGTCACAAATTGAAAAAAGACTGAGGTTTTACTGAATGCTAACAGTGGCTAATCTCCACAAAACATGCTAAAAGTGACTAAGCTAACATGCTGATAATGTTTAGCAAGTAAAATTTTCCAGGTTCATTTTAGTTTAGCATGCATGCTAACATTTGGTAACACTACAAAGTACAGCTGTGGCTGATGGGAATGTAATTTGTTTTGTAGGTATTATATAAATTAATTTTTTTAATATAAAAGATATTGGATGGTTGTGTCAGTAGGACTCATCCTCTGGTGACCATGAATGTCTGTATGAATATGTTTGCCAGAGTTATGAGACACATGGGTAATTTAAGAGCCTATGCTTATTCTCATCACTGAAAAGGTAAGCTGACCAATAGGAAAGGCTTTTTCAAAACCTGGTGTGTTTTTGAAACATTAATACAGGAGGTTAAGTGTGGGCGCAGAATAAAGTTAATGCAGAAGCATGTTAAGTAGTTAAGTACTGCTTGTTACTGCTGTGGTTAGTGTGCTATGCACAAACTAGATGTACCATACAAGAGTTTCATTTATTTAAAAAAGCAAATTTGTGAGAAAAGATTGCATGGACATTATATGGATTGTTATATTAGGCCAAAGAGAGAGACTAAATGGAGTTATTGAAAAAATAAAAGAAATGATGACAATGATTAGTATAATCATTATCATCATAGTATCAGGGTTAGGGTATAAAAAACAATAAATAATGGTATTTATTCTTCAACTACATTATGCTTAATAGCTGTTCTGTGCTTTTTACTGTAGTATGGACTGGGTGAATATTAGGAGAGTAGTCGAGATGAGGGAGGAGAGGGTCCATGACTGGGGCATTAGAGCAGGATTTTGGGGTGAGACAGTAGGCCCAGAGGGCACTTTTGTTCTACTGTCTCCTATGGAAGCAGAAGCAGCTTTACAATATAATAAAAGTAACAACAGCTTTCACATTCACACATGATTCACACACACACACACACACACAAACGCTTGCACAAAAAGCTGTTTTGTCACCCACCAGATCCACCAAATGCATCAGCAGCGGGGCCCGCGGCCACGGCAGCAGGACCGTCTCCTGGGGAAGGTGCAAACGCATCTAGGGTATTGCAGACGAAAACAGCCGGAACGCAAACGCAAAACATAACACCCGGGCCAACACGCCGACAGACACATGGATGTAAAGAACAAAAGATGAGTAAACAGATGGAATGGACAAGGAAAAAAAATGAGAGGTCAGCATCAGGAAAAAGCAGAGAATACAAGAAATATGCAGCCCGGTTACTGCGGTGAATGATCTGATTGTACCATCAGTCACGTGATGAGTTTTGAAGGGCTGCATAATGCTGCATTCAGTGAGTGCACTATCTGTGCAGGCTTGTGAAATGAGGCACGTTGTCACAAGTTACTCGTACTCTGTGACAAGAGGGAGGATGTAAAGTTCAGGGATGGACGAGGCAAAGTCTCTCTTTGACAAACAAACTCAATTGACTCTTTTCAGCAAATACTTTGGGCTTTTCCAATGTTAGGGCTGAGGTTAATATTAAAAATCTTGACATATTTGTGAAACTGTTAGTAAGCAATTAGAAGAAAATCCTTAAGGGTGATAAACAAAACAACAAAAAGCAGCAAATGCCCAAAATGCAACTCTTAATAGCAGATTAATTACATTGCAGTGGGTGTATTGTGGTTCACACGATTATGACAAAATGTTTAAAACACATTAATGTCAAAGCTGATTAGTGTTTTGTTGCAATTGTGCAGCTTTGAATAAACCCAGAGAAATGAAATCAATCCACTATACTGGATCCTAATTTTGGGATGTGCCACAAATGACAAATGTTTTGGTCTGTGCGCAATGCAAAACAGAGTGTGTGAAAGCTTGACAATAGTGTACATGGTTGCAACAAAGCAGGGTGTCAAAACATTAGAAATACGCGAGGACAGAAAACCATTACATTTGAGCCACAACACTATGCATCTGATTTTCTGAAAAACCTAGAAGGTCATTTAACAATGCTCACCGCTGCTCTGTAGGCATTTACAAACGCTTCTAACCATCTATGAAAAAGTATTATACTGTGTGATAAAAAAACATAGATAGTGTCCCAGACACAGCATTACTCCTTGCTCAATGTGTGCAACAACTGTATTACAAGGTCTATTGTATATGTTCCAATATTTTATATTTTCATACAAAAAAAAGCATTACATTTTGCTTGTGTACATATGTCATGCACAACCATGTGGAAATACAGTTGCAACTTGAAAAAACATGTTTCTTTTATCGTGCATCCGAAAAAATATTTTTTATCCAGATGGTTAAAAGTTTTTACGTTCTGGAAATATCATAAAAACAGCAGGAAGTGTTGTTAAACAGCCCTCTGAGTTTTCAAAGATTGTCAGGTCATTATTTTGAAAACCTGACATTTAGCTCTGTGACGAATGAAAAGGTATGAGGCACAAACTGGGGCTATGGTGCCATCTGCGTACTGAAGTGTCATAATGTACACTTACTCATATACTTGTTTCTAACAGGTTGTTCTGGGTTCTACTGTTTTCATGTTGCATCAATAAATGCAGACACTTCAAGGTCAGATCCTCCTCAATCATTAGATATCACATTAACAATGCATACGTCACATTAACGTGTAATCTGATGTGACAAAAGCCTGTAGACTTTTTGTGGTTTTATGATGTAGCACTCCTCATGAACAAATGAGTTGTTGCAATACAAAGTTTAGGCAGTGATAACCAAATCCCAATCAAGTATATGCCAACTTTATACAAAAGTAAACCTATCAGTAAATTACTAAGGGGCCTTGTTGCACACAAGCAGGCAGCCGCCATGCTGTGGATCCTGTGGATCCTGGTCTACGTCCTATTCTTGGACCAGACTGACCTCCAAAGAGGTCCATGTCTGCAGCTGTGTTGGTGGCGGGAGCTGAGACGGGCAAAGAGGCGGGCGCCGGTGCGGCCGCAGCGGCAGTGGCAGCGGCTGTGGGCGCGGAAGCTGCAGGGGCAGTAGCAGCTGCATCATCAGCATCAGCAGACTCTCCCTCCGCCAGGAGAGCTTCAGAGGATTCATCAGTGGCAGCCGGAGTTGCTACACAAATAAACCCCATAATCCAAATGCCACGAACCAGTCACAACCCCCGAAAGAGAGAAATATTAGAAAAAATGAGATAGGAGGGAGACGACAAGAAAATGAAAAAAGACCAAGGATTTGGGTTCTAAAAGTGAATACAGCTTTACAGAAAGACAATGAGAACTTCTGGAAGAAAGCCAAGTTGGGATGTGAAAAATCAAACGCCTGCAGGTATTTCTCGTGTTCAGTCTATAGCATTGACTGCTGTCAACAGAATACTCACCCTCAGCCAAGAGATCTGCACAACAGACAGAGAGAGACAAACAGGTGGGAGAGAATGAATGGCAGCGTGAACAGAAGAGGTATAAGTATGGAGATGATCTGATGAAATTTTGAAATCTTCCATTTGCAAACTGCCAACAGCTGCCAGACAAAAACAGACATGGACCAATGGCAAAGCCAAATAGAGCTAAAATATCCTTAATGTAATTTAGGCTTTAAAAGGCTACAGTTAGACTCTGGCCAGGCACCTTCAGGGTATCAGTGGAGATGTGGGGAAAAACAGAGGGCATGCCAAAGAGCAACATCAGATATATAATGGAAATGCTCTGTAATTTAAACCACATTACCCAACAAAACATCAAAAAGGGTACTACTTCTTTATCCTACTACAGGGATTCATTCTGAATTACCACAGTTTGTTTGTTTGAGTTCATTCACACAAACAATTGTGAACCATTTTCCAAAGCATACCATACAATTTCTTTATTGATTTCCAGCAACTGGTTTCCATTAATTTGTGAGTGGTTTTAAAATCGCTCTGCAGGGACCTCAAGTCACTGTAAGCTTTGGAAAATGGTCCACAGTAATGTAAGTAAAAGGGTTTGTGGTTAATGGGATGAAACATACAAACATCAGCATGGTCCATTTGAATGTGATGAAATTTAAGTCTATTAAATATACTCTATCATTTACTGATATTTTTTTCTGTAATAAGATTTAAGTTTAGGCCATCAAATGTCTACTTTTGACATTAGCACAAACATGTTCTGTCATAGCTTCATGGCCGAGCAACCGTCACTTGACATGGCAGGTCTGCCAAACTCTAGATTTCATTAAGAGAGAGATAGGCCTGGATAATACTGGCTATACTCAGAATTTAAATAGTTTGGGGTGTGGTGTCTTTTATTTTTAGGGATTCCAAAACCAAAAACACCACAGCAAATGTAAAGAACTGTATGTTGATCTGCTATAACATAAGTTGCAATCATTTGCATTTCTGGCTAACTAGTAACCGAGCGTTCAAGGACCCATTGTTTGAAAAAAGACTTTTAAGGGATAAATTTACCACTTTTATCATTATAAACTGCATGTGCTCTGCCACAACAGAAAGCTTGATAGGTGTAGCAACAGTAACTTGGGAGGCGGAAAATTCTCACCTCCCCATCCTGTCATGGCGGAAGTTGCTGCAGCGCCCCCTGCTGATGAGGAGGACATGGGGTCTAGATCCAACAAGAACCCATCATCCAGAGCACTAAACACAGAGACAGAAAGAAAGAGAGAGGGTGTGTTGACAGAGGGAATCTATTGCTAATGAAATATGGATGCTCGGATATTGATGCAGTTCAGTTGAAATACTTTGTAATATTGTTGAGTGACTCTTACTTGCTGATAGTGGTGGGGGCCGGTGCAGTGGAGGTGACAGAGGGCGCAGGACGTTTGGCAGGCGGCCCGGGGCGAGCAGGGGGCCCGCTGGGGGCAGCAGGAGGCGCAGGCTTGGGTGGTGCAGCAGTGGCAGCAGCCAGCGAGCTGTTGTTGGCCGTAGCATCCTGCTGCATAGAAAGACCCCCATAACATCATCACCAACACGGTTATGTAAGATGAATGTGATTCAACAGCTTTTTAACACATGAATTGACAATGAATCACTACATGTCTGTAGCAGGAACTGTTAAGGTTGAAGTTAAGTCATATTTAGCATTTACAGGTTTTATTTGTTCCAGTCTGTGAAGATCTTAAAAATGCTTTGTCATTGAAAAGTAAATAAAGACCATCATTATTAACACTACATTATGATTATCATAAAACATAGCTTACCTTAGTGGGCGACCTGCAAAAGCAATGATAGCAGATGAGTTAAAGAGTTTAATGATGTACATGCTGAAACACTTGGCTGCTACTAAGATGAGAAGCAAAGTAACAGCTGAGGTATCACTTCAGGCAGGCAGCATTTCGAAGCATTTGCATTTAGTAAACATCTGTAGTTAATGGATGCTCGCTGCAATGCTAAGTAATAGCATTTTGGCCCCAGCTTCTCTTCAACAAAGCTTTGCTGTTCAACATTACAGACAGAAAGTAAGAACTGAATATTTGTGACTAGCATGTGTCTAAAACTTTGTAGAAGTGTGGGCTGATTGTACAGCGGGATGATAACAAAGATGAATATGTTAGTAGTGACATCAGTTAAAATAGAACAGCTGTCATTGTATAGTATGTCGATGACAACGATTATGCAAATGTTAAGGCACAAATGTGAACATAATGTTTACAGAGAAATAAACAGTGGTTGTTTTCTATAGAGCTGCATCTTGAACAGAATTATAGTACACAATATAAATGTCAGTTGTTTGTTCAGATGTACTTTCTATAGAATTGTAACCAAATTATAACAAAAAACAATTTTTTGTCAGTACAAATGATTGTCAAGAAACATTTTCACATCCTTTTCTCATTGACATTGAATACTTACTTATCCTCTCTGAGTTGAGTAAAGACAGAGGAAATGACATGTTAGAGAAGTAACATTGTGTAGATAGAGTAGTCACTGGTAACACTCAAACAGGCTAAACAGAAAGAGCTAAATTACTGCACCAAACAAACCCAGGTGCATGTTGGACTGCCAAGCTATCCTTAGGCAAAACCACTACAGACATAGCTTTCAGCATGGCAAGAGCCATTAAACTGTATAATTACAGGATTAACGAAGCGTCAGCTCTGTGTTACTGCTGGTAAACAATTAAAAAAAAAACTGGTTGCATGTATATTGAACTACTTACGGCTTCTTCCCCTCCAGCGTGTTAAGGTGGGTCTCCAGGGACTCCAGAAGACTTTCTGGGGCCTGTAGAATAATAAAGAGAGGTTGATACAACATGCTGTTATACGCACAAAGTCAAACACAATATCAAGGTTGGTCAGAGAGGCTGACAATTCTGATTATACCTCTAAAATAGAAGAAGTAAAGCAGAAACACTGAAGATCTGGGTTATTTCTATCCATCACATTTGAGTTGAGTGACTGCTTCTTGAGACCATGCCTCCTCTTGGAATAAGAGTTTGTATATGAACCACATGTAACCACAGGTGTATGCTGCACCTTTACCAACGGGGCACCCCATGTGACGTCGGCTCAGGCTGATGGATGAATTTCCTGGCATCCACAAAGATGATAGATGTGAGTGTCTATATTTTGCCTGGCCTGTACTACTGTAGGTAGCATGACACGTGCCATTTAAGCGTGCCTGGCTTTTACTGAGTGTTGCTGTGAGATCATGTGTCCCTCTCTGGTGCACTGACAATCATCTTCCTTGTGCAGACAACCTGACAACACTGACTCATAGAACACTTCACTCTATTATCTGATTCTTTCATCTCTGAACTTCAGTGTGTCTCTGGGTTAAGGGCCACATGTATTTATATTTTCAGTGTTCATGCTACATTTGGTGAAAGTATCTTTAATTATGATTTTTACTTGAACTGCTATCCAAATGGTACAAAAATCGTCATGCTGGCTGCATGACTGTCTACGCTGAAAAATACAGATCTTTCCAAAATGTCAGTAAAGATCACTTAATTAAAGTTAGCACTGAATACTTTCTCTAGCTTTGATTACTGTACATATACAATATACAATAATATTCTTTGATTAGATATTCCCTATGTTAAGGGAAATACAGTAATTATAAAACATTTGTCAACAACCATATCAATTATATTTTATTGGAAGATTTGAGTAGCTATATTTTGATCATTTGCAGAATTCCATTTGTAACAAATGGAACACCAAGAGGTGCATAAAGCAAGATACACTAAACAACAACAAAAAACAATTAACAAAACACAGAAAAGAAAACAGAGAAAGGTTTAATCTTCATGCTAATAGAGAGAACAAGACAGCCACGATGCAAAGCTGCATGCTCAACCAGGCTAAGTGAGACATTATCACCTCCCGACATGCAGTAAAATTGATAGTACAACATCCAAAAGATTTATTAAGAGAGGTCAAAGCTAATTCAGCCAGTGAAATAAGTCAGTAATTCACTTTCCGTAATTCCCTGCTCCATTTCCTGGATCTATTCATTTAAAGCTGTGTGGTCTATTATCCCTAAAACTTTGAGAGAGCAACAAGGCAGAGAGGCTGTTCATTTCTTGTCTTGGCACTGAGAGATGATGGGTAGACCATTTATCATCGAGAGACTTAATTGTGTCTGTCCTCACCACCAAGAACAGAGAAGGCTGTTCTGTAGACAAAGGACAGATATAACAGCTCTATTAGTGAAATGATTGGACATATACAGCAGTAATTCTCAGCTGAGGAGGCCAATATAAAAGCTGCTGAGCCATATCCCTGTGTGTGACAGCAACAGGCCTCCAGGTGTATGTGATATGAAAATATGATCTGATATGACTGACACTGCCATCATTTGTTTCCTACATCAACTCACTGCTCTAAAACATAGCACGCAAGTGTAAGCGGTGACATAACAACACGTCGACAGTCAGTAAAGATAGTCAGATGATAATATTATTCTGTCTTGTTTGTGGTGATTTAATTCCTACTGGAAGAGATAAGAGTAGAAATTGAGATTAATCCCCTATAGTCTGAGGGGTCTGGGAGATTGATATAGTTTGCTTCCCTGCTGACATTAATCGAATTTTATCAGCCATAAAGAATCTAATTTTTAAAGACAGGGGCCTCTAAGATATGTAGGTTGAGCTGTGAAGATTAACGATGTTATCCAGCTAATTTATGGCAGAGTATTACCTGAAACACTGGAGCACACGGTCTAGTAAGAAAAATGGTGCGGTATCTCAAATAGAGTCACTGGCCGAGCATTTATTCATTGTTTATGTTAAATTTTTATCAGGCTAGCACAGAGACAAATGTTCTATAATTTTTCCTTAAAAGCAACCAGGAATAGTTGAGTCAGTTATTGTGTGAGGATACTGCTGCTGGCCCCAAACAGAGATCAGCACCATGCTTAAATCCAACCAGCATGTCAATAGCATCTACATGGAAACATCTGCCTATTAGCAGGCCATCAAGAAAAATACATCAAGAGTATTAACCTGCCATTTATACGACATCCAGGTAATGGATCCAAGAAATCCATCACTTAATAGGCAAGAGATTACACAATTACTACACAGGCAGTAGGCCACACCAGAAAACCAATCAAAATCCACAACTGAGTGCAACAAGTTCAAATGCCATCTGTGGAGGTTGTGGTATCCGTTGTTAGTATGCTGTCAACAACTAGTTGAAGGAGGGTCCGGTGTAAAAGAACGCACGATAGCTTAAAGAAAAGTGGATATACCTCTTACTGTAACATGTAAAATTTAAGACCAAAGTAACTCTAGAAACACTTCAACATCTTTTGGAAACATTGTGCTTATTCACTTTTTGCCAAGAGTTAGATAAGAAGATCGATACCACTTTAAAATCTGCACAATAAATAGAAAGCTTCTGCGAGCAGGCGATTAGCTTACATTACCATTAAGACTGGAACTCACAGGACCAACCAGGAAGAAATACAGCAACTCCCAATAAAACCACAAATAGTTTTTAGTTTATAACATCTTAATGAGCTTTCCAGGGTTGATGGTACGCTAAGCTAACCTAACCGCCTGTTGGCTCTAACTTAATATTTAAATGAGAGTGGTATCACATTTCTCAGCTAACTCTTAAGAAATTGAATAAATAAAAATAAAATCCCTTGACATTAACTAATGAATTTGACTGGTTTTGGAGTTCAAACACCTCATCTTAATTTCAAATACTGTACAATAAAAGTGTCATACATTACAGTATGTTCATTCCAACATGGTGTAGATCTGTTTTATACCATTAGTTCTCTGTGACCTGTCAAATCTGACTTTAATCATACAGCATTACAGCATGCTTTTAATGCAAGTCATCCATACTGCCATGTCTGAAATGTTAGAGTTTCCACAACACAACATATTTAGTTACAATGATCAGTGACCCACAAATCAGGAATCAAATAAAGCAAAAAATAATCATTACAGTGGCTCTACAGCTGTTATGGAAACTCTGCAGCACGATTTGAGGATAGCAATCTGCTGTGCCTTTATACAGTTGTTGAACTAAAACTATGTTTAGCTCAGAGTTTTAGAAGCAGAAAACAGCCACCTGGTCAGCAGCACTGCTCAGCATATCACACTCTTCCAGTCACATCATCCCACTTCACCACAGCGCCTGATGCCTGTCTGCTGGGTGTGCACTCGCTGTGCAATGTGCTTCAATTCAGTGGACTCAACAAGAGTTCAAATGTTGACCTTCCCTCAGTTTTTTCCCTTCCAAAGCTAGCTCTGTGCTCGCTAGTGTGTGCACTACTCACACGCTCAGCCTGAATGATCAATCTGCATCTCTGGAAGTGAAAAGAGAAGGGGGCCACAGGGGCCGTCAATCACCAAAGAACCACAGCTCATTGGTTGCATGGAGAAGCGCACAAGGGGTTCAGTGGCATATGCCTCCTTTTTACAACATAGTGTGGCTGTCTATGAATGACTGATAATTATTAAATAGGAGCAATAATGGTGAACACAGCAAGAGGAAAAGAAATGGGTGGTACCTTTAGACATTCACACCACATGCAGTACAGTTAGACAAAACACAATACTGACATGCTCTGTTAGTATGTAGCCCAAAAAAAAGCTTGACTGATACAATAATAACAATTTATTGAAAATAAATAAAGGCATGGAAAAGCCATAGTCTTACCTGAGTGAGTTCAGGTATGTCATTTTTGTCTATTCCCACTTGCTGTAAAAGAAGACATTGACATTTTAATGCAACAGTTACCAAGCAGTGCAAGATTTAGCCGCTGTTCAGCAGTGTAATGTGGTCTGCAGGCTACCTCAGCAATTTTGAAGAATTCTGAAACCCGGGTCATTCGCGTCAGGAACCTCTTGTAGATCTCCAGCCCGTCTTTACACTGGCTTCTCTTCATCTGGAAAAATTTCTCTGGACAACAGAGTGTGAAACATAACTCTTTATCCCTGCAGAGTTAAACAATATGTCTGGTAGTATTCTATGTTTTTACTTTTGTCATTAAATGAAAAAAACAAAACTAACAATGGGTCCTACTAACAACTAGTGTAGCCAAAGCTTGATATATCATTATATCAAACACTGTAGTTTATTTTGAGTTGATCCCACATACACTGTTCTGTTGTTGTAAATACTCACTAGAGCACTTGCTAAAGCATTTGCTAAAATGTTTTTATCTTTAAAAATAGAACTATATATATATTTATGACCCATTTTCAGATGTTAATTTCATTTGTACTGTAGGAACAAATGACTTGGGCTGAGTACAACTGACAGGTTAGGAAAGTTGCAAAGTGTTGATGATGGTTTTGTTTTTTTCAATGGCATTTGTTGGAAAGAAGAAAACATATATGTATACAATAACCTCAGCCTTATCTTCTAAGGGCACTTAACCTTTGTTCATTGATTATGTCATTAATGCAGTGATTCGTTACCTAGCAGGTTAATGATGCCATCATTGTAGCAGGCATATAACTTGATCAGATCTTTAAAGAGTAGGAGAAAGCAGGCATTTATCACTCCATTGTTCAGTTCCTGTGGAGTCACCTAAGGACAGAAACGTGTGGTTAGGATTTTAAAGACAAACAGATGAAACACAAAATAGCTTTTAAATGACAAACTTAGAATTAGTATTAAAAGTAAAAGACAATAGTATTTCGCTAGAGACAAATAATGTTACAGGCTAATACTGATGTAATGCTGCTACAGCACTACGCTTTGTCAAACTCAGTTGGCAGCTTTTTATTCCACTGTATATATCCCTCAGACAATTCAGTAAGCTTGCAAAGTGACTTTGTTCCCTATTATCGAGTCGCACTCACATTGAAATCCAGCAGTGCGTCAATCTGGCTCTGCAGGGTGGGCATTCCTTTCAACAGCTTCTCTACTGACATGGTCCTCATCACTCCGTCAGCTCTGAGACAGAGGAGGAAATAGAACATGTGAGAATTAAGCAGCAGCTCTCAGGCAGAAAGACCCAGACCCACATAGTGCCAACACATATGATACCTTTCGGTACCTGTCACACATATAGTATCCACCAACGTGTCTGGTCTCTGTTCTGTAGTCTGTGTGTGTGTTTTTCAGTGCCAGCTTATGTAGTCAGTGGGACTGTGTGTCTGCCAGCTAAACAGGGCTGTCCACTCTGTGAGCGTGAGTAATAACCGACTCTGTATTCAACTGCGCACTCAGTACACGCAGTAAAGCCATGCACTTGGCCCAACGCCAGTCTGGAGGTAGTCTATCCCACGCACTAAGGGACCCCTGTGGGATGTGTGTTATTCTGATGGATATGGAGGGCAAGTAAGACGGGGGCATGTTCTGGCACCGGATAAACTAACAAAACATTTTAAAAAGAAATGAGATACAGTACCCTTTCTTGACTCGGCCAAAGTCGAACGCCATTTGTCTGTAAGCAAATGCCTTCTCGTTCAGATATCGGCTGTAGCGTCTGATGAAGGTGGACATGTCATAGCCTGAGGAAGACACTCATATGTAAACCAATGTCATCTCTGTGCATGGTATTAGAAAAAATCCAAAATGAAAAAAGTTTTATGTCTTTGCACCTGTGATAAATATGTGGGTGATAAAATGCAGTTGGTGGATAAATCTCAGCTTTTAAAAGAAGAGTTCAACATTTTGGGGAATGCACCTATTTATTTCTCTGCTGAGTGTTGGGTGAGAAGACTGATACCACTCCCTTGACTGTACATAGTTTGTATGCAGTAGTACAGTGGCATGCAAAAGTTTGGGCACCCCTGATCATTTTCAAGATTTTCCTTTATAAATCATTGGTTGTTCGGATCAGCAATTTCAGTTAAATATATCATATAGCAGACAAACA
>JAVQJL010028973.1:0-14742 GCA_036024295.1 Nannoperca obscura
TTCTTTAAAGTTAAGACTAGTTTAAAGTCATCTTCATTGAAAAGTACAGTGCTTTTCCTTCAAAAATAAGGACATTTCAATGTGACCCCAAACTTTTGAACGGTAGTGTATATTGACAAACTTATAAGATATGTTTATTTTCAGGCAGGTGAGCCACTTAGATTAAGTTATTATTACTATGGATCAATTATTTTCAGAACTTTAATCACTCAGCATATAGCATGTTCTTACTTGCTACAATGCTAATGTCGTTTATTAGGCTACCTAATGTAAAAATGGCTGAAAAACACTTTTTATCTGTAGAAACAAATATGCCATTTCTAAAGTATGTTCACGCAGAGTTGACTTAACACGGAGCTCCCTATTGATTATTTTTCCCTACAGCTCTTTCACACCTTAATCAGACTAACAAAACAACGGGACAGGTGCTCCTTGAAGATACTGGCAGCACCATTAAGAATTTAACAACAATGATGCACCACAGAGGATGCATTCCTATTCTAGGGTAACCTACTTATCACCACAGTATGAATGCAAATGCTGATGTTCATTACAGTGTGCCTGCATGTTTAAACCATTAGTTGAATATCACACGTCTGTTCGCAGCACATATGGCTCTGTTTGGGAAGGGCCTGATGAGAAAAACAAAGAAAGAAAAAGAAAAATGATCATATTTCAATTTTTTACAATTGGTCGTGTGTGCCTACTGCTATCTGAGAGATTTTATGTGGTGATTGTATGTCTTATGGTTTCGTTCTTTGCAGAATATTTACCCTGTGCAATACAAACAATGTATGAAGTATATTTGTGCGTTTTTATTTCATGGAGAAACAGCTTCAGATCCACAGATCATTCTATCTCCATGCACCACAAAAGATGAAAGTTGTCTTTAAAGTGAGAGCCAGTGTGTGCAGTTGTCGCATTGTTCAAATGTGTAACCTTGCTGTCTGTGGGCCCACAGCAGCGTGAGCCTTCTTCACATGGAATGAGCTCTATTACCCTTTTTTGTTGGACCATAATACCTCAGGGTAAGAGTTTGGTCTGGCCCAGTTGACTGTCAATGATTCAGTTTAGCTTTTTTGTCTCTCCAAAGCCTGAGGAGAAAGTATAATTGAGAAATCAGCAGGGCCCTCTCCTCCTCCTCAAAGTCATTTGCTTACATACTGTGTTCCCACACCAATCATCAGCTTAGCGGCTTAGCTGTATTTGTACTTGAAGATTGTATGGCTGTTGCCATCAGCCGTCTTATCCTGGCAGTTACTGTGAAGGAGAGTAAAAATGTTCGCTTTGGCATGCACATAACATTGATCCGTTTGTTGTACGATCCTGTCAATAATATTCAGTGATTAACTTCACCTGCAAAACATAAAGAAAAAATACTCTTGTAGACACTGACACACTGAATGACAATGCTGTCTCTTGAATCATTGTTTTCACCAGAGCAGATTCTGAAAGAGTGATCACAGAAAATGTACTCTTTTTTTGCAAAACCATTCAGCAGTCATTTCACCCCGATCAGAGAAAGATGGTTTATGAGGGATAAAGAACTACTAATCAGCTGTCAGAGAGCAGTCCGCTACACCTGCCCTAAGGCCAAAGACACATGAAATATGTGATGAGATGATATACAGATTTTATTTTTTTAGATAGTTTTTTTTTAGCTTTGGAAAGCTTTATCATCCTTTTCACATACTGTGGTATCAAAGTTATCTTCTTAAAAGGTCATTTAAAAATAAGAAGAAATATTCTATAGGTGTGCTATTACATCACTGAGAGGCCATTTCCCCCCTTTTTTGCTAATATCTCCATATCTTAAAGGAACCTTCCCTGCTGTATTGTGTGACTGTGAAAGGCTACCGTCAAATACAAGTTACACTGAGAAAAATTGCTGAGGTCTGGGATTTTCGATAGATTACTGTGTCATCATTCTTGGGGGTTACAGTAAGGAGTCAAGCCCTTGGAGATTTGGACCATTTTCCTCTTTTTAAGGTGAGCAAATTGTCTCCTGAAGTGGCAAGGCCTTGCCTGGCTCCATCTGGGTGTGAATAAATTCTGAAATTGTTGTGCATTATTCCCAAAGTAATCTCAGAGCCAAAGAATACTTACCTCAAAGAAAATACACCTTGCAGATTCTGAAAAATAATGTCCACAAAAACACATAATTCACCACCAAAACACTACATAGCATATTTTTCCTTTCTTATGCAAGTCTTGCAGCATATGATCACAGAACTGCCCTTTGAATAAAAAAATTCCATTATGTATCAAATGCTGAATTAACATTTCTTACCACCTGACAATATGAACAATATCCCTTTAATAACCGACTGACTTACTCCTAGTTGAAACATGACTCCCCTGTCAAGATGTTTTATGCTGACATTAGAAGAACCTATGTGAATTAATAAAAGAGACATACAGTAATATCAAAGCAGCTCACACTAAGGGAGATAACTAATTAACTTTGACAAAGGGAATTGATGTTTCATGTCAGCAGTTAATGAATAAGTATCAAATACTTGCATGTCTAATTATTTCTATGTATCTCACCTATCATGCACACTTGCACAGGTGCAGCACTTGCAGATCATGCTAATGTGAAGTAAAAGACATCCTTGACCTTTCAGGTTTTACCTTGTGTGACAACATCATTCTACTGCCACCTTAGATAGTTAGAAAAGGCAATGGCAATTCACACAACTGCAAGAAATTAGTTGTCTGCAGAATGTAAAAATATATAATTGTCAGCATTTAGTAAGAAATTCACATTTCCTGCCATAAACATCATATAAAGCTAAACTAGTTATGCTAATAAGATGGTTGATCAGAGCTAATTGTTTCATTCATTACAAAATATTGCTGTCAACACTGTTGTGCTCAGAAGTGGACATTCCAAGGATATTATTTCTTTTGTGAGTTTGAGTTTTGTGTGAACAGAAGCCACAGTGACAACACAGTGCACCATGGCAACGACTCTTAATAAAACAAATTGATTTAAATTTAGCAAAAAGAGATATGAGGGAAACATTGAGAACATTAAAGGTTATTATGTTTAGGTTTTAGCAATTGTTAAAACAGAGATGATGTTGATGATGATGTTAATAAAATTGAAGATATATAGATTTGACAAGTTGTTAAAACAGTTTTCCATCACTGATAAAGCAACACAGCTTCTTCTCTGTGCTTTTGATAAATCTCAAAATCTCCTGTTGTGTAGATTCTTGTGGAAGAGAGGAACATTCAAAGCATGCAGGTAAATGGCTATAGACAAAGAACTGCTGATGGAGCACTGACTGTAATCCTCAGGTGTTAACACACTAATCTTCCCATCTGAAAGGTTTGAAACATGGCAGCAGTGTTTCCTGAAGTTAAAACACAGTAGCTTAAGGCAGCGAACAACCAAGGTGGTTGTACATAAAAAAGGCAACAGTAAAGGTGCTTTGCTCTACAGATTCATGGGGAGGATGATATAAGTAGCCTAAGTAGCCTAAGGGTTTTGTGGCTGCAAAGCTTTAGCTTGATTTTATCCAACTGTCAGTCTAAGCTCTCTAAGGCAATTCATTTTTTGATAGGTGAACATAAATGTCAAAAAATGGAAAACTATTTATAATACATGTTTAATATATTCTTCCTTTATTATCCTTCCTTTTTAGCTGTGTTGATACCTGAAAACACACATGTAAAAAAAAATCATTAATCCAAAACTGGTCTTTTAGTAATATTTGGGGTACATCCTTTTTGCTTGTCACCTATGGTGAACTGAGTCACAGCAGGCTTTTAGAAGAAAACCCACACGTGATTATTGTCTTTAGTGCTTTAGGTGGATTTATGAAGGCACTTTGCTTTGGCCTCAAGCAGCTCTTCATTATGAGTGACAACTGCTGGGGCAGGAACTTCACCAAATGAAGAACTGCCAATTTATCTCACTGCCTAATAGCAAAAACGTATATGAAAATGCTTTTAGAGATTTACATTTGAATATTTGTACACCATTTGATTAGTTTATAGTGTATCCTGTAAACACGGTGCTTGCAGTTCCCCAGAACATGTAATGTCATGGTAATGTGGTAGATTCTGTGCTGTATAATCTCTTGGTGGAAATGTCCTTCTCAGATGAAATACACACACTTGTGTAGCTTTATTGATCACATGGTGGTGGTGGGTCAACTCCATGTTCGGTCGGTTGCCATGACGAACCCTCATCAACCAGGAGCTAAATTACTTTAACCTTGATAGGAGGCTAGAAGCTCACAGAACTTCACTTTCTGTCATATGTTGAGTTGCCAAGGATCTACAAGGTCTAAATTTTACTTACATATGTTTTTGACATCTTTCTTCAACATTTTCTTTCCAGTTGTGAAATAAAGGATAACTGGGAGGCAAATGGGAAAACTATTTTCTTCAGTTTGAAGTTTTAATGAATGTCAATAAAATGTTAAAATGAATCACTGAAAAAAAAGACTGCAACCCTTTGCAATTGTCTTTGATATTTGAAACAATCACCACAGCATCACCACCTCTTTGTATTTTTTCTCTGGTTGTTTTTCTGGCATCACACATCCAAATTCATCTGACTCCACTTCTTTCTTAATTACTCTGGGAGAATGCTGAACATTTTTCAATCCAGCTGTGAATCATAATGTTCGCAATAGAGCTTCGATATTAGACTATACTGCCAGGCAGAAGCTGTTCTCTTTCTCCTGGACTCAACAGGGACAAAACAACATTCTTTGTTTTCCAAGATGTTTACAAAGATACTGCTGAGGTGGAAGCTTGTCATTTAAAGATGGGGTGGGACGTTTGTTGATGTGTGTGGCTCGCCCATTAAGGGGTAACACTTTCATTTGCACAAAGGAGAGCTTCCAGTTTCTGCACACGCCATGTCCCTCCAACTCACTTAATGTCTATGTTGATATTTTTTGCACTTAAACTTGTTCCGTGTTCCCCGCTGACTCAAAATGCGTGTTAAAATCTGCTTCAATCAGAAGCACTTCAGAGATTCTCTGATACTTTGATGCTTTAAGAAATTGCCCCATCAATAAGGATGGTACAAAAAGCAACTACTTTCAGCACCAGTTGAACCACTGATGGTCTGCGCAGACCATACTAACCTATACAGACCTATATATTTGTGTCTTCTGCAATGTTTAATGTGCAGCACACAATTCAGTTGGACGTTTATAAGTCCAAGAATCACTTTCTGGTCAAGAATAACATTTTTTTGCCCTTGAGAATATTTGTATTCAACTTTCCACACTTCTGTTAGCTGTGGATCGAGCATGAACTCTGTGGAGTAACTCAGAAGAATATTAAATAACCCTCAAATTATCCCAAACACGATAATAATAAAAAAACAACAACACAAAACACCCAGTGCACATTCCCACAATTCTCCAGTCATTCACCCATTCACTGAGAAATAATAGAAAATATAGTCAGATGAAAAAGAATATATAGCAGGAATAAACTTTTGCCATCCATTATTTACTTCGGGTTCACCTTGGCATCTTGCTGTACGAGATTAAAAGAATAATTTCAAAACTGTAAATAATCTGTGCAGGCACATATCACATCCTCTGAAGGGCAGTGAATTATTTATTGTAATCTGGCAATGCAAGGTTGTTTATCACATATTAATGTGATACATCAGGGGAGTAATTCTCCTCTGGCACACCACAAGCAGTTTCACTCACCCGTCGTCAGGGTACATACTCTATCTATGAGGATTCATGAGGCTGTAATCTGAGTGGGAGCTAATCTACACCTGCAGCCCCCTGTCAGAGACTGATGCTGATTATTTGCAAAGACTTGTATGACTATGTACAAATAAATTGCTTAGGTGTTGATATTCCCGATACAGACATTGAAGCTAAGTTGTACAATAGAGAATGTTTCCTTTGTGCATTGTTCGTGTTTTTGTAAGCAGTAATGAGGGAGTATTGCATTTACCAAAACAATGAGGAACAGGACTATGCAACATTAAGCCATTGGGGATCCTAATCATGTATGAAAGCTTCAAAATTATTTTGGCTTTAAGGGGCTGTGCACCTACATATTTCCTGCTGAGCGATGGGCTGTTACACACTGTATACTAATCAACAGACCATTCACTTTTTCCATCCCATTGCAAGTGGTTACTCTGCAATAATCTTGGAACTATTAATGTGCAGAGTTGTTTCTAACAATAGAGAGTAGCATTCTGACTAACAGCCAAACTACATACATATATGGTGGCTCTAAACGCTCAACACACTACATCTTAAGAAAACACATGCAAATGGAGAAAACATATTCTTCAATTAGGCAGCACATGCACATCATTTGGAAGAAAACAAAACACTGCAAAGACACCAAATACATAAATATACCGGAAAGACAGCACACACAACCAAATAAAAAAGCACACTGCAAACTTGTATTTGGTTGTGTTTTGTGTGTATTTGCAATGTGTTTCCGTTATTGGTTTTAGCGTGTTTCTGTATTTTGTTATATTGTTCAAATTTGTCTCTTTGCATGTGTTTTCTTAAATTGCAGTGCATTAAGTTCTCAGGGCCACTGTTTATTTTAGCCTAATGCAATATAATCAACAGAAGCTTTTCCAAATTCTTAAAGAAAGAAAAATTCCCCAGAAGTCTACTCTAATTTTAATACATTTGAATGATTCCACACTGCTTGTACTTATAAGGTTTAGGGAGTCCAGTCAACTTCACTCAAGAAAAACGTGGGCAAACTGGTGGTGACAACAAACTTCCTTTTCTGGTGGCTGGCCCTCACTCTGGGCAGACTATATGTCGCCAGTTGCACAAAACCCATCGATTTAAGAGAATGAAAGATTGCCTTAAGGCTCATTAGAAACAACAGCTGGTTGGGTAATGAAGAGGAAACAGCATGTCAAGAGGTTCTCTAAACTTCCCAAGAGATGCATTTCCAGAGTATGCAATTTAAAAGAAAAATGAAGGTTAATGTATCATCACTTTACTGCACTTAAATGACTCCGAAACTAGTCTCTGTTATTGGATGTTATTACAATTAAAAGTACAACACATATTGTTGAGATAATGCACCTGTAGTCTATGCGTTAGTACATGAGTAAATGTTGTTATTGTAATGGTTGGGATGATATTTTCCATTACTGATGTAAGTGAAGATTAATTATGATGTAAGCGCTTAATTAAATGTTAAAGGAATAGTTGATATATACACTTTTTTGCTTTCTTGGCAATAGTTAGATGAGAGGATTGATGACACTCTCATGTGTGTATGGTACATTTGTAGCTGGAGCTTAGCTCAGCTTAGCTCAGCTCAAATAGTGGAAATAAGGGGAAACAGCTAGCCTGGCTCTGTTCAAAGGTAACAAAAAAATTACTAAAACTCACTAACATGTCATATCTTGTTTGTTTAATCCTTACAAAAACTAAAGTGTAAAAATTATAATTTGTCATTTTATCCGGTGTTATGTGCTCGACAATTTCTTGGCCAAAACCATTAACTTTCTGGAACGTCTACTTGTTGCCTGGCAATGCTAAATTAAGCTAACTGGCTGCTGGCTCCAGATATTTCTTTAAAGTAAATTAAATACTCCACTTGGAATTACTCTATTTTTTTTATCCACTTTAATTATGTAAGATTTGTTTCTACCGCTTGATTTATATATATGCGAACAGAAGATGATATTTATTTAGATTCACATTCCATGTTGTTGCTTTCACAGTGTCAGCTTGTTAGGTAATAAGTTCCACATCTTCTCAAAAAGGTTTCACAGGGATGTTAGCCAATATTTGCTTCAGTACTTCCACAGTAGCATCAAGTTGACTGGAAGTAGATATCTACTTCAAATGCTCAATCTCATTCTGCAGATGCTCAATTGGATTGAAATCTTGTGACTGGGCAGTCTACTGAAGTAAGCTGAATTTACTGTCATGTTCATGGAGCCGTTTCTGGACAATTCTGTTCATGTGGCATGGGGTATTACCCTGCTGAAAAAATCCTTCTGCAGCAGTGCTTCCATGCTGTTATGGATGCATCTGATTGGAAATAGCACTCCACTATCCTGTGGCATTGAACCATCGCTTCTCTTTTATCAAGGGTCCAAATATGTGCCACAGGGAAAAAAGACACACATCACCGTGCCACGGCCCGATGTGTGGCATGATTGATGCATGTACTCATGTGGATTTTCCTCCATACTGTAGTCTTTTCATCAGTCTGGAACAGCAGGAACCAGGATTCATCTGTATTTCCAATCATCTAGTGGAGTGTTTTTGTTCCTTAGTCCACTGAAACCACAGCAAGCTTTTCAGCTGAAAGAAGTAGAACTCCGTAAAGTCCCGGGCTGCATTGTGTCATTGGGTTATATGATTTTGTCAAAGTCTATTGCATTTATGGAGAGCCAACTTAAAAGTAGATTAATATGGTCAGTAGGTTGTTTATTGATGACGATAAAGTATATCCTTAACTATCCATGCAAATACAGAGACATTGGGGTTGATGGTTTATTTGACACAAGGTAAAACTATTACACACTTTTACAAGACACAGCTGGCAATCTGTGTTCACTTGATTCTATTTATGTCACAAATGCAGCCATCAAATTCAAAATGAATTATATTATTCTTGCCGCTGTCTTTGATTCATGTGCCAGTTAGAATTTTCTGCCAGATTTCAAAATTATTGCCTGAATGGTACACTATACCACACAGCTACAAAAATGGAGCACTGTTCACATCGTATGGATGAATTATGGCTGCAGGTTGACAAGGATATCTATCAACTGGATACTTGATAAAGCCGAATTGAATCTTACAATGTGAGAACAAGAAGGCAACAGCAACTTTACAGACCAATTCACATCTATAGATGCTTTTGCTGAAAAAAGAAAAACGACGAAGATTGGCAGTATAGCTCAGTATCATCCTTTAAGGTGATTACAGCAAAAAAGGATGATTAATGCCATGCTTTCCTATGCTCTAGGCTCTTGTTCATTGTCAGAAAATATTTTTGGCTTATCTTTTTTTTCCCCATTTAGCCCCTCTTCTCTTACAAGAATTCAAAGGTGCCAGTCAGCAAAGTGGCTCCCAGTTGTAAGTCTTCAGGCTGACTTACTTTATCGTTAGCATGATACCATTAAGTGCTTTTTAAAAAAATCTTTCCACTTTAAAAGACAATAAGGGTTTATTGGAAAAACGTTAATTTGCTAGTAAACATTGCTGAATTGTGAATTGTTAAATGTTGTATCTTAAATGCATCAACAACGGCTGTTGTGAGTGTTTGTGTATAGTTCTTAAAGAAGACACACATAAGCTGTTGTCTCCTCCTTTGTCCCATCAGCCTCACTTTAGATAAGCAAAAGGGGTTGTGAAGGTTGAGATGTTTGACGCGATGGGGTTTTAAAAACATCAACAGGCAACCCTGGAGTTTATGTGTCAGGATGTATCACAATTTTAAGATAAGAATGAACTGCTTTCAAAGAAATTGTTTACTATTGGACTTGCTGTATGTTGATAATACTACTCAGCAGGGTTCGGGAAGCAGCTCCAGGGCAAATGAAGGGCAGATCTATGAGCATCATAGTGGGGACTTGTCATGTTTTCCTTATGTTGACGGATGCCCTGCCACTTCTAAATTGTCCCAGATTACGGGACTAAATCGCTGTACGGTTACAACATTTTCACTTTGGAAATTGAAGCTCTGTAAAATATGCACTGTACTGACAAGCCTACTCAGTCTAACATTCAACACGGCCAAAGTATATCTGCTACTTCATGCTGCACAAATTACTTGAAAGTGTCTATTTTCATGTCACTTGCTCCTGGAATTATGTACTGTATATGGATCTGAATTTTCAAATTGTGACACTGTCAAGTATTAAATGGCATAAAAGTACATGTGTTAATGGGTTCTCTGTCAGGAATAAATTAGGTGTTCATGTATGGGTGGCCTGGCAGGTACAAATGTCTATACTAACCTTTCTCAGTGGCTGTGGCCGTTGGGGCCGCTATTGAATTTATTATTAACTTGTAAGGAAATGTGGGCATTTTTCTATTAAAAGAGACATCTTGTCAATTACAATCCTCGCAGAGATATTCACTGAACTTCCTGTTGGAAGAAAGGTCAATAGCTGTGTGTAATGAGTAATTGACTCAACGCAGAGAGCAGCTCATGCTCAGACTGTGGTTCTGATCAAGTGGCAAAATGTGATTTACTTCTATATCATTTTCTCTCTCATTTTCTAACGTGTTATAGAAAATCAGGGCTGATTGAAGTGCCACTGCTGGGGCCAATTCATCACCAAAAAATGACTTGGGAGAATGGAGCTTAAATGGGCTGAATGATGAAAAGAACATGGGTTTTTGAATATGAGCAATGGCACAGACAGGGACTAATGACCTGCAAGGCTGAATATCAGACTTAAACAATGGGCTCATGTTTGGGGTCCACTGATGATGGAACACAGAGCTAACAAGCGAACAAGAGTGAATAGTATTCAAAAGGTTGACATATTGTGGAAGGCATTTATCAGCCAAGCTAGATGACACATACACATTTTTTTTTCATTCTTTGTTTCTACAAAGACATGGATAAATTAAATAGAAAAGGATGAGACAATATATAAATACTCAGATTATCTTCAAAGTTCCATATTCACCACCACACTATGGTATTTCCGATCCAATAAGATATTTCAAAATCAAGTATTATTTTTCTTCTTTATAAGTCACATATTAATAGTGAAGCTTTGTCTTTAGTGTCCCATTAAACCAAATATCTCACTGTGTACATCATAAAGTTAATGTAAACTTCAGCATCAACATTCAAAGGCACACAACACTTATTTATGACGGAATTTATAAGCTGAAGCATGGTTTAAATTTGGCCTTTATTTTGCTGAGGTTTATGTTCAGAAAAGTAAAACATAAAAAAAGGAAGGCATGATAGTTGAACAAGAAAAGTAATTCATAAGGGCACAGAAATAAATAATGTAAGAGTGTGTGAGATGTGTGAGATTGTTTTTTGGCTGCTAGTCAAGCTGATTGAATATTTATAGAAATGTATGACTAATGACAGAGACAACGCAGTACACACAACAAGTTTGATTATGGCTTTTGGGCATATAAGGCATAAGAGAATTATGTTTGAAGGGGATACATGCCCACACAATCACACAGCCAAACATACACAAACGCATGCACATTAAACACACACCCTGCTGACAGTTACAGTCTTTTATGGGTTTTAAACTTGATTACAAGGATATAAATTAACCTGTCCAAAACAAAATTATTACCTAGTGAAAAGTATCAAACTTCCATAAGTGTAAGATGCTGCCTCGAGGCAAGATCATTCACTTTGGCCACAAGTTCCCCAGATAACATGAAAAGAGTGAAGGGAAATTCAGGCCCATGCATTTCTAGAGGAAAATGAAAGATTGGGCAGTTTTTCATCAACAGGCCAAAGAGTTCCCACGATGCCGAGTAATATCATACAGACATCACAAAGTCACACAATGAGACCTCAACTCAGATGTTCCTCTTTCCGCTGAAGGCAAGATATGTAAACACATTTGGCAATGTTAATCTTGACAACAGTTTAACATGGATGTATTAGGACTGTATGATGTTGAGCCTAAACTGTGGAAAACCCCATGTATAATTCTCAGTGAAGTGTAAAAGCTAAAACTCTAAATGCTTCTGACAGGTCCCAGCAAGTGAAAGTTTGGAGAGCTTTGGGATATTGGGATATGGTTTTTAGCTGCTTTATGAAAGGTGTTGGAACATTTCCAGACTGAATAATAATGCAAATATTTCTACCTCCATCAAAGCCCTCATCATACAGAATCAGCATAATCCTCAGATATTTTAAAATCATGATTAATTATATACATGATCCCAAGCTTTTCATCAATGGAAACCAGCCCATCTTCATTATTAAGACTCTGATGACTCTTTCATGAGTTGTGGATTTTGAATTTCATATAGATTGAACAGGCTTATGACTTCACGTAATTCATAATAATAATAAACTGCCAAAATATTATTAATGGTAACATTAATCAAATGTCACCTACAGTGATTTAAAAGATTCTATGCAATACTGTGCTAGAAAATGTGACCTGAACAACATTTTTCTATTACACTCTAGCAATAAGAAACGTTATGATTGTGAATTTATAAGATTACAACTTTCATCAGGACCTACATGTATCACTTGTGACTCGTATCATCTGCTGCTCAGATCTCAGCATTGGGTTTTAGTGGCAGGTTTTCAAAAAGAATGGCTATTCTAACCCGTAGTGGGACATCAGAGACTGAATTTCAATGGATTTTGAGGAGTGGGAGTATTGAAATTGAGAAAATGTGAGGTCCAGGTTTTCCACTTTCAAAAGAATATGAGATCTGAAGGGAATAATATATAATTTTGCCAGTGATAATTTTGATTATTTTCAAACCATTTCGATAAGCTTGGTTCTTAGAAGCTATTGTCATCCTCATGTCTATCAACACATACCGTCATTGTACTTTACTGAGATGTTCACAGAAAATTATATTTTGCTTTCAATCACATCTTACCTGTCAAAAATTTTATTTTGAACTATATGGTCTCTAGGTCACACACAAGCAGAAGTTCAGCACAGAGACATTCCTGTCCTTAAATGGATGTGATGAAAAGCAAGTGAATAGAAAAATGAAATCTCAAAGTCAATCAAAAAAGAGTGAGGAGTGATGGAGAATACATTACTTTTATAGCGGACTGCCTGACTGTCCACTTAACTTTTTCCATCAAGAGGTGTTTTCTTCCAGCTGCTGTTAATTTGTAATGTCAGTCAGCGGCCTCGCAATCCTCACAGATTTAACACTTGTCAGCAGCAAATGTCATGACACTCAGGCTAACCTGAGATGTCAAAGCACTGCCTTCTACAAGGACTTTAAAATGCCATCACATGATCAAATGGACTGAACCTAACACGAGCGAAGTGGAGGTATTTTCATAAATTATGATACTTTTAGCAAAGGTTTTCTCTCACGTGAAAGACTATATCACGGAAACAGGATAACACCAGCACTGAATATAAACTCACTAAAAGCAACCGGCAGTTAGAAAACATGAAAATCACTTCGGCGAGAATACTTCTTCTGTCAGACTATTTCAAAATAGCTTTTCATGGTGTGTAATGCTGCTCTGTGAGTGACTATAATCACTAAAATGACTTTAAAATCAATACATTCGTGTGCACTAAGAGTTCAAAAGGCAGATACAGCCTGCACTCTCCCTCTTGAACATGCAAATACACTCTGAGTCCCTTACACGTGCAAGGTGCAAGGTGATTTTTCATGGGCTTCTTGCTCTTTGCTGCCACTGGTTTCTGCGGTGCAATTCAATGGAAATACTAAATGACCCTAATGATGGTACACAAGAATGTAGAGGTAGGTGTTTGACATTCCTCCAGAAGCTCCCGTCTCCTCTACAGAGCCATCAACGCTGTATCAGTAAAGCCTCATTAGAGCCGGAATCCGACTGTAGAAAGGGAATTTTTGCTACATTAACTTTAACATTGCCAATCCAGTAAATAATATTCTAGTTATGGCCCTCATCACCTGCTAGAAAGAGAGAGAGCAAGAAAGAGAGAGAGATAAAGAGGCAGGAGAGGGTTACTTAAAAGAGTGATGTGTTTTGCTCAAAGCTTGTTTTTTGGTGAAGTGAGAGGCAATTTAAAAGGAGTGTACATGAAAGTGCAATGATACTGAGATTGCCTTTTAGGTTGAGTCGTGTAACATATTTGTCTGTTAGAGAAAATTGTGATGTATCGATGGACTATGGCCCTAAAATACTGTATGTGATTACAAATGATGAATAACTCTTTTTTTTCATTATTTTCAGTGATAATTTCAAAAATTTTGGAATAAATAACTGCTTTTCTTCTCTTTTTCCCCATCAAATAATATAACACAAGTAATTCCGTTTGTAGTCAGTTAAAACTATTTGACTTATTATTAGTGCTTATATTAAGTTGAAAAGTACTATTGTAAATGCAGTGTTAATGTCTAAGGAGCTGTTGTCTCAAATCAATCTACCGTAAAGACTATAAGCCGCTTCTTTCTTCACACGTCGTCATGCCGCCAATACATTTAGGCTCGTAACACCAGACCAATGAAATTACCCAACAAGTCACAGTGGACCAATGAAACCGTTCGAATCACCGTAAATCAAACAGACTCACACTAAATTCTTCAGATCAGTCCTTTTGCACGTCAGTTCAGAGGGTGCGTCTTATATACAGGTGTGCTCAATAGTCCGGAAATTACGGTAATCAAAATAAACATAAATGTGGAAATGCAACTAAATAGTCATCGTATTAAATAAAACATTGTTTTTCCCTCTCTGTCTCTCTGATGGGCTCTAGCTGTCATTCTGTTACATCTAGTGTTAGTTTGTTTGGTGGTGTTGAAGCTGGTCATTCCAGCAACATCAAAGTAGTAACATCAAAGTGTGTTGCTCTGTACTTCACAAAGGTTATCTGGAAGTATAGTGTAACATCCATCATTTTTTAAAATGTTATATTTCAAGACTCAATAAGAAAATACATTTCACAGATGAGATATGTCACTGCATAACCCACATCTAAATGATTGCATATACACTACCGTTCAAAAGTTTGGGGTCACCCAAACAATTTTGTGTTTTCCATGAAAAGTCACACTTATTCACCACCATACGTTGTGAAATGAATAGAAAATAGAGTCAAGA
>JAVQJL010028978.1:0-10605 GCA_036024295.1 Nannoperca obscura
CTGGTACATAATGGTTTGTTCTTCCATGATGGTTCCACCTGCTTTTCTTCCTCCTCGGGCTTCTGCTGCCAGAGGTATTCCCTAAGCACCTCATCAGTTGCGGCCATCTTCCTGATGTACTCATGAATCTTTGTTGTTTCATCCTGGATGGTGGCACTGACACTCACAAGTCCTCGTCCTCCTTCCTTTTGGTTAGTGTACAGTCTCAGGGTGCTGGACTTAAATCCTCCATACATTGTGAGGAGCCTCTTTGTCTTTATAACTGTGGCTTCTATCTCATCTTTTGGCCAGTTCATTCTTTCAATTATACATAAACTATAATAAAATATGCACCCATTTTTATAATAACACACATGATTATATGCAAACACAGTTTACTCCCTTCACACAAGGTTAAGTGTGCAGCATTTGTGGTTCTTGTGTTGTGTATGAGTGTATATTTGCGTTTTTGTTAGTGAAATCTTGTGTGTGTGTATGTGTGTGTGTGTGTGTGGACATGAGGTGCTTCACCCACTGAGGCATTCTGGTCATAGTTACAAATAGATTGCTCTCCACTGCTGCCTCCCAGAATACGCTGTGCAGCTCAATCTGCCGTCCCACCTCATCCCAGCTCCATTCAGCTCTAGCAAATATTGGCGTAGTGAAATGACACAGAGTGCTCGGCCAGGTGAAATGGAAATGGTGTTCTGGTTCGCCAGGTGCAGTAAATGTGGAGGATTTCATGTTAGTTGACAATGGTGCAGTAAAGCAATTTTTTAAATAGATACAAGGGGCAACAGTGAGTGTAGTGTATACAGGACCTCAATATAGGGACACCACAGCATCATATTCAACATTAGCCTATGAGCAACCAGGATCAGCCATGGCTGAGTGGTGAAGGCAGCTGCTGTACGTCTAATGGCCAACTGTATTTAATCAATGAATAACCAACTTGGAATTCAAAAGCAATGAGCTTATTTATTTATTTTTTCATGTTTTTTACACTAAATATACATATATACAGTATGTATATACAGTATGTATATATGTATATATGTACAGTCTGCACTGTAAATACATTGCAAATTCAGCGTTTTATGTTCAGTCCAGCTGGGCAACAGAATGAGAGCGATTGCATTACCAGCTCAGGTGGAAATGCAAGAAAAGGCTTCTGAAACTGAGACAGTGGATGAGAAAGTATGGAGGGACTCTTGTGCTATTTTTCCCTTTCTGTTTGTGTTTTTATGTATTTGTGGATATAAGCAGATTTTTTTGTTTGTGTGTGTCATATTTGAGGTGATGCATTTAGGCAGAAAACAACCTCATTGTTTCATTTACCATGAAATATTTATAACCAGTCAACAACAAAAGATGACTGATCCATTGGTATTGAGTTACAGACAGATAAGTGACTTGGTGCAAATGGCCTCAGTATTGATATATGTGCTTCCCAGAATGTCACAGGAACAGAGGGTGTTAGGAAGGTCTCATTATCTGTTGTTTTAACATCAGTGTGATCCGCTGTCTTGCACTGTCCAATACTTTGCACACTGGAAATCTATGTTTGTATTTAGTGTCTCTGTTTATGTTAATTGTTTTTAAAACCAGTTCTCCAGGGGTTGTTTGTTTAATAATTTCTGCTTTCTTCTCTCTTCGGTCGAGAAGAGAGTCACCAAGACGCTCAGCATCATCGTCATCAGGGAAAGTGAGAAGGATCACGACACCCAGAGATCCCAGGCTTGGTGGCTACATGCTCAGTTCTCTTTGGCTTTGAGAAGGACTAAACAAATCAGCAGCAATCATGGATTTTGTAATGAAACAAGCTTTAGGTGGTAAGTACTCGACTGTAGCCCCTTAACCTTTCAGTGCTTTGGCAATTTTCCCTGTGTAAAGATGTCAACATTTATTTCTTAAAATGAGTTATTAGGGTTAGGGTATATCAGTCTTGACCCTGCACAAGACAAAGCATATTATGGTATATAATATAATGTGATACACTTTACCAATTCTGGATACTACTAATATGTTCATAACTTTGCCCCTGGTGTTCATTTACACCCCAGGTTCAGTAAGGCTTCTTGTAAGTTAGGGGCCCTCAGGGGCCAGAGGTCAATGTCTCCTTAAATCAACCCTCTCATGTAGTTTCATCAGCTCAATGACCACCAGCCAGAATGAAATGAGATTTATTCCTTTATAGCTCAGCCTGCCCTCTCTCTCTCTCTCCCTCCCAATGTTCTCTCAACCCCATCGCTCTTTTATTTATACTCCTCCCCCCACTCATCCATCTCACATCCCCTCTTTCTCATTTCTTCCTCTCGGTTCAATACATCGAGCCTAAAATGCTTTACTCCCTTGCTCTATTTACACACTTAAATCTCTCTCTCTCTTAAATAGCTTATTTCTGGATCTGTGGTACTGTAATGTTGAAAACACAGACCCAAATCGGTCAAATTATATTCAGACAAATTGGGTCTGGGTGTTGCTGTTCCCTCTGCTGTTTCGTATTGGGTCCTACTGTCCTTTGGTCTCTTGGATCTGGTCTCTTTTATTGAAATTGAATTTATACTCAATTTTAAAACCTCTACTATGGATTTGTGGTTGAGATAGTTATTGAGGCACTAAGGGGTGCTGCTCCACTGATCAAAATCAAAATAAAGTGACTCTAACAGACATGAATAGATGCAGATTTCCTTTGTACAGTGCAAATGTGCTTCTCCCGAGCTATACAAATGAACATTGTGAATGTGGCAGACATGAGAGGAACATTGAGGGGGTCTAAAAGAAAATAAGAGAAGTGACTGCACTGGTATGTTTTGAAATCAGTCAATTTTGAGCTGTCACACAAACACAAGCAGTCAGAGCATGTTATTAGCTTGCTACTGCAAACGTAGCAAAAACCAAGACCCAAAACCCAGCCAGAGCTATATTTCTATCTGCCTTTTCCCACAGTTTTTTTTTTATCTACTTGCAACACTTGACACAAAGGATTGGCGCAATCAGAGATAGAGAGAACACTACTAATAAATGACATTTGAAAAAAATCACATCACAAACCAGGCCCAAGGGTTTGCGCAACAAAATGCCCAGAACCTGACCCAAATCCTGACACTTTGTCTGGACCTGTCAGGGCAGCATATGGTAACAAACCTTGTCAAGTTTTCACGAATAAAACTACCTGACATTTGTATCACGTTCAATCTGAGCGCCATTAGGCTGGGTTCACTCCATCACTTCATCCATCTCTGTCCTCATCTATCTATCCATTCCTCTTTCCCTTACACTGGGATAGGGCAATTTCCCTGCTCTTTCTTTTCTAATTCACTCATCCGTCTCTGCCACAGGCTTGTTGCAATTTCCTCTCCTCCATCTTTCTCCATTCAGTTCCCCCTCCTCCCATCCATCCTTTTGTCCTTACTGCAGAGAGCAGTGCAGATTGGGTTGTTAGCATTCTTCTCCTCTTAACTCTAAACATCACTCTGTTCTTGCACCCCGTAGCCCCATAGCTTCCATTCGTTTTCAGCAGAGCAACAACCTTCTCTTTTCTCTCTCTCTCCCTCCACCCCCGTCCTTTGCATCTTATTGGCTACAGTACAGCAGTTGTATCCCTCCATCCGTCCCTCCATTCCACCCTCTGTCCATCCATCCCAGATCAAAGTGTTTTAATTTACCTCCCGTAGAGGTGCTGTCTTGTGCCGTGACCTTTTCTCCTGGAAAACACTAACATTTATTACATTGGGATGCAGCTGTTCCATGACTATATACAAGGAGCCACACACGCACACACACAAATCCAAAAAATGGAACACACAGAAAATAAAAAGCGCACACAAAATGCACACACACACAGATGAGGTTTCAGTGGTGGATTTAGTCCTGGGGGAAACGATACCATTTTGAGATGAAGTGAACTCCAGCCAATCTGATGTCAGGACATCAATCAAACAATAACCCTTCAGTGTTTCTCATGCATAGAAATGACCCAACCAATATGATTCTGTACCAGCCAAAATTAATTGGCTTTGTATTTATTTCGTGTAACTCCTTTTTGTTACGGTTTTATAATATTAATTAAAGGGGAAATAGGAACTTCCTTGAACAAAAATGTCCTTTTATCCGAGGAAATGTTGATGTTCAAGCTTTGTTTCTTGCCCTTGGAAACAAAAATTGAGGAAACAATCTCACCACAAGGTCCCTTTGATCATATCACAGGATCTTTGCCAGCAGAAGAATGAGGAAAAGCGCAAAAAAAAGAAAATTTAATAATGTACATTAACTCCATGACAACTGGGAAAACTACATCTTCTGAAGAAGATCTTGTAATATGATTGAAAGCTCCAGAGGCGTTTTCAATTCAATTCAATTCAGTTTTATTTATATGTAGCGCCATATCATACAAAGTAATCTCAGGGCACTTTTTTGTATAGAGCAGGTTGAGACCAACTCTTATATTTACAGAGACCCAACATTCCCACCATGAGCAGCACAAGGAGACAGTGGCAAGAAAAACTCCCTTTTAACAGGTAGAAACCTTAAGAACCAGAACCAGGCTCTAGGTGGATGATCATCTGCCTCTGCCAGTTGGGTTTTTTCACTAAGTATAGACTTAATCATTATTGGTTTATTATTAGAAACTTTATTTAACTTATATGTTGAATTGTACGCTTGCCTGTCAACAAATTTGACATTTCTCATGTTCAGCTGACTTCCTGTGTACTGACAAAAAAACTTAGTGTTGCACCAGTTATTAATTGGAATTAAGTATGTAAGTCATGGACCCATAAAATAAAACATGTTTTACCTTTTTTTCTTAAAAGGTAAGTTAAAAGATAATATGCTGATTGTTGGAGAGCAAGACATTTTGTAAATAGCTACACACACACACACTCACACACCCATGCCTCACTAATGTCATTAGGTGTGGGACACCTCCTGAACATTTCATTGGTCCAGACTGAGGTACAGATTTCAGCCGCGGGCCACAGATTGCATTTCCTGGTTCTTTTAATTAGAAATTGGATTCATCAGTTTCCATGTTCCATGTTCCATGTTGTGCTCAGATTAATCAGTCCAGGAGAGCATGGTAGATCAATGTACCAGGGTGTGAACCTTTGACAATAGACAAGCCATTTTATAGACTATATATTTTATAGACAAAATTAACTATTTAATTTGCTTCCTTGCTTTGAGTTTAGAAATTGCAGTGTTTCTCTGTTTGTCAGCCCAACAATTTGCTCTCAAATACCTTTAAAACCTTTAAATGTATTGCCATGAAATTTGGTACAAACATTCATGGTCTCCAGATAATGAGTCCTTATGTAAATCCTAATAAATTGATTAATGCAGTTTTAGCAAGCAAACATGCTTTTACACAAACATCTTAAATGTTAGATGTTATAATGCGTACTTTTAGGGAAACGTGTCTCATGCAAGTTGTCTCAAGTGTGTTGGGGTTTTTTGTGTGCTACACTTCGTTCTGATCAGGGTGGCATCCAATCCTCATAATCAGAATTCATTTCCATTTTGACTGCATTCTTTCAGCCTGACATTGTGTTCATGTTACTCCATTTCTTGTGGGGAGGGTGGGAATTTTGTTTCTTTTTGCTCCAACAATTCAGTAGCGAGTGATGTATCTTTTCCATCAGCGTCACAGAAGCTGTGGTAGTTGTTGCTAGGGACAGTTCACTTAACATTTGTTACAACAATGCAAGAAATATGGTGATTTAAGAGTTTTAATTTCTTTAAGTTGTCTTACAACAACCTGTACCTGTTCATCTCATCTTACACTATTTTTCATAAATGTAGCGAGGTAGTTAGCAAGCTATTTAGAAAGATGCTGTCGCATTCTTAATTCTGCCAATAAGCTTTTATTGGTCAACTGTTTCTGGCTAACACAACTGTCAGTTAGCATAACACCATGCAACTGAAAGGTCATTCAGATGTCTACTCAAAATCTTTAAGGTAATTCCCTGCAGTTGGTTTGAATGATTACAGATTAGTTCTATTGTTTTGTTGACTGAGACATTTCTGCCATAACCAGGGGACAAATGAGCCATCAGCCGCCAGGAGACACATGCATGTTAAATACACCTGTGTGAGCTAATATGAGTTGAAAGATGTTGCTGTTTATTTGAAATGTATGTAAGTGATTAGATGCAACCACTGTGTCTCTACACAGCCCATGCCTAGTGCCATCAAAGCAATTATTTTGTTCCCAATGTACACACTGCCTCTCGTGCCTTCTCCAGGATATAAAACATGTGAACATCTCACCTTTTCTCATAAAGAAGCTCATATAAAAGATAATAAATTAAGATAATCTCTGAAAGATCAGCATGAACTGGTCCTGACCAGGCAGGACAAACTCACCATTTCATTTCCTGTGCAGGCGGGATGTTGACGAGCAGGCGAGGATGTTGCAATAACAGGAAGCCACAGCCAGGTAGATTAGTTTATGGCACTCAAGAGCACTTCAGCAGAACATGTGGACATGGGATTTGGGCTAAAGAAATAACCATCCAGTGATGTAAGCAGAACACCGCATCCCAAACATCTGATCGATGTGGCACATTTTCCCACCAGTCCAGGCGTTCATGTGACTTATAAGAGTGTAATTTGGCGATGGAAGTCATCCTTTATTTAAATGAGCTCCATTTTTCAAACCGCTCCACCGCTAACGAATTATCCAGCAGAACTGTCATCCATCTGACTGGCTGGAGGGTGAGTCAATGGTCCATGCTTTGTCTCATTGATTTCCTCTTGTGTTCGCTGTCATTCTTCAGCCCAGGCTTTCTCCTTTTTGTCTATGAAATTAAGGGTTACTTATTTTAAGAAAATGTTGCAGTGATACGTGAATTAGGTGTGTCCCCATCAGCTGGGTTTAAGCAAATAAATAAGTCCTTTAATATTACAGTGATCTAAGGCAAAACAAGATAATTTCATCAATAAGTCTGAAAGGCCATCTTTCGCTCTGTTTGTCCTTCCCTACACACTAAACCTGGAATGATACACATAAGCATCACAAAGTTCTTCTCAGTGTGGACAGAAGGCCAACAAACTCAAACATGGAAGCATTTCACGGAGGATGTGGACCACCGATTAACTTCAGCTGCAAATATCACTTTGGCATAATTGAATGTATCTGACAAATGAATTTCTGTCACAAACATCTCTCAGGTTTCCTTTCACCAAAAACTTTACTTCAGGCAAACAAAGTCACAGTTTTGCAATTGCAAGTTTGCAATTTCCTTTCAGTACTTTTAGTAATCAATCATCATTTTCATTAAAACCTATACTGGTAATCTATATCTTTTATGTTATTTCTTCAAATCTTTCTCCTGCTCTTACTTACTCCTTATCACTTTTTAAAAATTGTCCTCACACTTCCCTCCCTGCTCACAAGACTCTCCAGCAGGAACTGGGTGCAAAGCCACAGCGCTTCAGATATGTTTTCATTTTCAGATCAACATTATATTAAACACATATAACAATACATTATTCTGGTTGGAGGGACACCGGCTTCACTCTGTGGCCTCGGCTCGAGATGATAGTTTATTTAACCTTTTGGTACAAGAGGAGGATTTGCTGAGCGTACACATTCATTTCTGGTGTTGGGAAGTAAATACTCAAGTACTGTACAATTCTGAAGTACTTGTACTGGTACTTTATATTTCTGCTCCACTACAACTCAGACACAACTCTTATCTGACTCCTATAGTTACTAGTTACTTTACTAATCAAACATAGAAAACATACAATCAGCTCATGATGCATACATACGATGCATTTTATAGATTAAACAACCCAATGGTAAAATAATGCTTACATGTTACGTTATGCATAATGAGCACTTTTGCTGTTATACTTTTCAGTTAATATTTTTGTATCTATGAAGTAGTATTATAAACTCAAGGTTCACTTACAATCTTTTTTCTGGTGCTTTCAACTATTTCTAATGGCCATTTTCAGTAAATAGAAAATCAGCTCAGGTGTGACAATGAAACCTGTTATCGAAAGTGCAGAACTTTGGAAGCAAGATAACAGGCGGTTGTATGCTGTTGCAGCTTTATTTAAGGGAAAACTTTCAATGCTGGTATTTTGTATTTTGTGGGATTACAACTTTTACTTAGAAATGAGCTTTGGTGGAAAATGTGTCTGGAGCCTTTACCTAAGAGATTATATTATTAGATATATAGATAGATTATAGATTATATTCCCTATAAAAACATTTCACATTGTGTTGATTATGCAGACAACAGGGACACTGTTGCTAGAATGATGATAGGTACTAGAAAATATAGTGCATAAACCAAACCATTATGTATACAACAGACTGATAGAGGAGGGAGGTGGATGGGAAGCAAAGGAAAGCAAAGTTGAAGGATAGACAAGTCCTGCTGCAGTGATGTTAGCTTGTTAAAGTGATGGTTGTATGGTGAAAGAATTAGAAAATAGAAAAGATATGGATAAAAAAGATTTTAAAAAAGGGACACTACCTAATCAAACGTTGGGAAACAATAGCAGAGGGGGAGGGAAGAGGTAGAGGTGGTAGACTTTAGAGGACAGATAAGGACAGAGGAGGGGGATGGATGGAGATAGCGGACACTTGAAGGGTAAAGACACTGATGGGTCAAAGAGAAAACCCTCTACCTCTCTGGAAAATGGATTAATAATGACTCTCCCATTTAACTTACTGTGTGCAGCTTGTTCTCCTCTGGTTTACCAGGATCACTTTATGGTCCTGAAGCCTTGATTGTACAGTAGTTTGCAAACACTGACTTGTACACGTCAAGTACTGTTTTGCTAGTTGCTGGTTTAAAGACAATGTTATTTCAGGTATACATTATATGTATGTGTATAGGGTTGCTCTTCAGGTGTTTGCACACACACACACACACACACACACATGCACAGAGTTCCAGTACATATGGTGTGTGTTTGAGTGTTTTAACACAAGGAAGCATGCACAGTGGACAGTCTGACCTTAACTCGACTCCCCAGCGCGTCCTGGGGAACATTTCACCGCCACCCCTTCCCACCAGCTGAGCGCTAATTTATCATTCCCAGGTTTGCTGCCACCACACAGTGCTGAAGAGCAATTAGGACCACTGTCTGAGTATGCTTCAGAGCGACAGGACTGGCCACTCCTGGGCTCACAAACCCAAGAGAGAGAACAACACAGTGCTTAAAGCCACATTTCTTCTGCGTAATTTATTCTGGTCCTTCAGAAATGTTCTCTTTTGGCTCCTTAAAGAGGCAGTATTTCAGGTTTTTATTGACACATAACTCTAAATGACCATAATATATCTCTGGGGGTTGATAGGGTTGGATTGAACCATTAATGTTTAATCACTTTCCTGGCTTCCAAAAGTAACTTTCAGTCCTGTAATGTTCTCAATCCAAAACCTCCACACTGACGTGAAACTGAAAGAACCCACAGTAATTGACAATCGCAGAGAAAACACCAGCTGAATCAGATTAGTGGATTAACAGTTTAATGATCAAATTTACTTTACTTTAACTCAGTAATGGAAAAGCAATGTTATCTACAAATGTACTGTTTTCATACTCCACATAATATCTGACACGAGACCATGACTTGGTTTATGTGGAGACTTGATTATTTTCATCATTAATTGACCTTAACATAATTTCTATTGGAAAAGTTTATCCTCTGTAGTGTGCACATTTTCAGCTCTACATTGTCAGATTGCATGCTAACATTAGCATACTAATGTATGCTAAAATCTAGCACATTGGTGGTTCATGCTTGCATGTTTTTAATTTCAGTGATGCTTCTCAAGTTAAATAAAAAAAAGAAAAGAAATGTTAACCTTCTGAAGTCGGCATGCTGTGATTATAACCTTTCATGAATTAAAACATTAAGTAAATAGAATTTTTAACTTGGCAGTAGCGCTCAAAGACAGTGAATCACTAAAGTAATTGAGTATTAAACTTCTGTGGACCATAAATGTCTGTCATAAAAAATCTGTTGATCTATTTCTCCCAGAGACCAAAGTTTTAGACCAACAGACCAAAATTAAACTAAATACAGAGAATACAATATTGATCTCTGTCAAATAATGACATGTTAGAAGTTATGAAATTTAAATAGAATTTATGCTTTTATTGAATTTCATCAATAGCGAAGAAACAACAGGGTCAGTATCTATATCTGTATAACTTTAATAAGTCATTAGCATTCTACCCAATAGTCAAATATAGATTCAAGCTTGGATGGAGTGAATATAGTTTCAGTATCATTTGTAAATGTGTATTACATGATTTGTTTTTGAAAGACAAAATGATCAGATCTGAGAATTTGAAGTAAAAAATCTGTTAATCAAGATTTGAAACTACTTTACTATCAGTTACAAATCTTAATATTAAATAAATATAATAATAAATAATATTGAGACTATATTAACTCATATGGTTTGCAGTCAGCCCGTGACCCACTGAAGAACGACTTTGAATAAAAATGTACTGCTTTATGTTCTCCTTCCTCCTACTCTCTCTCTCCTGCCCCCCCCCCCCCCTTTTTTCTTTCAACCCAACCGGTCGAGGCAGATGACCGCCCACCTAGAGCCTGGTTCTGCTCGAGGTTTCTACCTGTTAAAAGGGAGTTTT
>JAVQJL010028999.1:0-11689 GCA_036024295.1 Nannoperca obscura
AGATAGATAGATAGATAGATAGATAGATAGATAGATAGATAGATAGATAGATAGATAGATAGATAGATAGATAGATAGATAGATAGATAGATAGATAGATAGATAGATTTAGATTAAGAGTGTTGTTACCTTTTAAAATCACTTCAACCTGATGGGAGACAGAATCAACTTCATTGGTGGCGCTGCAGTTGTAGAAGCCTGCTTCAGACACAGTGAGTGTGTCTCCAGAAACATTGAGCACTTTGTCTGAGCTGTAGAGCCACTGGATCTTTGGAGGTGGGTGACCCTCAGCTTCACAAACGAGCTCCTCAGGGTAACCTCTGAACACTGGGATCGTAGTTGGAAGCTTTGTGGTATTAATGATGGGCTTATCTGTTGAGAAATAATGACAAACAGATACATTCAAAGACTGTGACTCCAAAGGAACTGCAGTACATTTTGTAGCTACACTTGTGAAGTCTCTAATTCACAATAACATTTCTTAGTATAATGAAAGTGTTTATTTATGTGTTGTATTTATTGTGACTACTGAGCAGCAAATGTAAGTGTGATCTCACAGTAGACAGTGATGTTGAGAGGACTGGACATCATGTTTGGAAGAGACTGTGGTCCTTCTGGACCGAGGTCCAACTGAGCCTCACATCGGAACTCTGCTCTGTGCTTCCTGTTCAGAGTGAGGCTGATGGTGGACGACACATTCACCGGGGATTGGATCACACTTATGTCACAGTTTTTGCTGTTCTCAGGCAGGCAGCCTGTCACTTGAATTGAGCCTGATGGACAAATTAACATCATGGGGAAAATACAAAGTAAGAAAAAAGATAAAGAGTAGATTCATACTTCAATTCAAAATGTTCTTACATTTTAACAATCTGTATTAGAGATAAAGACAGCGAAGCATTAATTTTTAGGGTTACCAACAAATGTATTTCAACATAAAATGATGTCTTGATTTGACATTTACACACTGCTGGACACAAACGTGTTGCAGGGAACAAAGCTTTTGTGTAATTGTTTTTATTTTAAATAATTTTTTGTCCTTTAGTTGATGAGTACACATTTGTCTGTAAGTTGAAAAGAAATCAAACACTGGTGAGAAACAAGCGTTGTGGTCTGTCTTGTAAGTGTCACATCGGGTTGGTGAGAAAAACTTACCAACGGAAATTACTTCAACAAACTTCCCTCACAGTACTGAAAATAAGTCTCTACTAATCATGCTCGTTGTTTAATGAGCAATATCTGATTAACAAAGAAATGAAGCACTGCGTTATTACTATAATCAATGAATATTAAAGTTAACTGCAGATGTTTGCATTTCAATCGCACAATCTGCAGTTTATCATCTCAATGAATGCACCTCAGGGCGATGTAGTATCTTTGGTCATTACTTCTTCTGAGAATACAAGTTCCAACTTGTCTTCAATAATAGTTCCTCTTAATGAATGAATGTGAATGTGAATGCTGTATTGATTTGAGCTACAAGTTGAAATTGCACTGGTAGATTTCTTTGGCTTCACATAAAAGGTGTAGCGTTTGTAAAGAAAGATTCCCCACCTTTGACTGGTTGTGATGTGTTGGTTTCATTCCCTTTGTACCACCACACAGTGAGGTTTCGTGCAGGAGCGACGTTGGTAATGTCACACTGCAGCTGGAACTCACTCTTCTCCACCACTGAGCTCACGTTATCCACATGACGGATGGAGATGCTGTCTGGTGTTTCTGGGTAGATCATTTTATGTGGCGAGAAAAGGAATCAGGATAGTTCCAAAAACTGAGAAACACGTTTTAAGTCGATGACAGTGAAAGTACAAAAGCAATACATACTGTAGAGAGTGAAGCTTAAACGTTTCTGGCATGGTCCGATTCCTTTAAACGTCGCTGTACAAACAGGCCTCAGGTCCCAGTCTTTATGGGTGTCAACAAACCAACTTGTGTTTGTAGAGTTCCTGCCAGACACATCATGCCAGTGTATTTCTCCTTCTAGATTACTGTCGCCAGCAGGTGTCGTCCTGCATCTTGCATGTACTGGGTCGCTTTGGTATTGTATCACCATCCTGTCTGGAGTTATTTCGATAGGGCATTCTTGCTTGGCACCTGTAGAACGTAGAGTAAGGGTGAGGAATGTTATTCCAGTCCAAGTCTATACCCGTTGATCTTAACAACATTTCCACAGCGTCGTAGCAAAAACAGTGTAGAACAAAAGCTATGTCTCAGAAGGCAACAGGAAAAGGCTCAGGAAGGATATGCCCACCCCTCCCTCACTTAGGAAAGTTTGCACTTGCTGCCCACCCTTCTTTGTGCTGGATATTACTGCAATATCCATATCTTTGTGAAATGCGTCACATTCCTACCAGACTCTTTCCCTCTACTATGACTAACATAACTTTAAAAAAAGATACTGTTGTATCAGATGACTAAAATGTCCACAGGATGTTTGTGGATACATAAAACATTAGATTGCAGACAAAAGGTCACAATGCTTTCACCACCAAGTAATGTTACTGATTTTCAACTTTCAACGCACTCACATGTATCATTTGCCCCCATTCAAAGCATGTGTATATAACATGAATATATCCTCTTAACTTTTTAAAACATCTGTTTAACTTTAAATGTAGGGCTAGTCACTCAGCAGGTTATATAAATATACCAAAACAATCCCGCTTTATGTTCCTTATAAGTCTATTAACCTCGACAGAAAAAGAAAACATGATGGCTCTCAGGTGGCACAACTTACTCGATCCTGTCCCGTTAGAGAGCAACAGCAGCTCTAAAGTCAAAAGGACTGAAAGGAGACGAAGATGGTTTAAATCATCCATTTATATAAAGTCTTCGAGGCTTTTGCAACAGCTGTCGGCCCTCTTCTGTTACACTGAGCGCCTCTAAGGTTCCTCCTGCTTCCTCTCAACTGCATGGGACGAGCCAGCGGCGGCTTGTTAACTTTCTTGTGAGAGCGGTGGCTACGCTAAGCTAAGTCTGCATGCCCTGCACAGCTCCCAGCTATGCACCATCACCGGGGAGGAAACTGGGAAACAGCCCTCCCCCAACATTGGGCGCACGCGCGCGCGCGCACACACACACACTCACGGCAAGCCACACACTCCCGCTGTGCCTATAAATAACTAGCTGCTTGTGCAAGTTGTCTACAAGTTAGACTTTAGGCCTGGACGCCAATGGCTTGCTTGTAGCATTATGATAAATACATGGTTTGACCGCCATTGACAAGCAGATGCTACAGAAAGATACAAAAACGCACAAGTCAAAATTAAACTTCAGGGGTTACAAAAAAGGACAGAAAAGGAATAATAATTAGTTTTTTGCAATGTCTTACCGCATGCAGCTTTCAGAAAGACAAAAAATTACAGCCATGCTAGCAGCTCTGTGAAGCAGTAGACATGTCAGTGCTTTGAGCTAAATGCTAACATTAGCTTGCTAACATGCGCACAGAGACAAGTTTACCTGCAAAGTGCACAAACACAAAGTACAGCTGATGGGAGTGTCGTACGTTTTTGAAGTATTTAATCCTAATCCAAAGTGTTTACCAGATTGAAAATAGTTTGTTGTCACAATTGATCCTGAGACATAATGGGCTGTTCCAAATTTCATGGTAATCCATCCAATAGTTGTTGAGAACCTACCATGTGCCATAAATGCTACCTGAAAAAAGGCCTTAAAACAAGAGGATGGTCATGTTCCTGAGGACTGGATGGAGATTAAGATCCTGACATGGTAAAGTTATAAGTATCTGTCATCTGTCTGCTTCAAATATGTTTATTGAAATATATGTCAACACAGTGTCTGTATGTCCAAAGGATTGCAACACTGCTTCCACTGTAAGTCAATATTTTGAGCTTTCAACACACAGCATGCTGAACAACACAGCTCCTTCAGCGCCAGGGCAGGCAGCAGGTCACCCTTGCTTTTGAAAGGTAATGGGAATAAGATGATAAAAGGACTGTCCACTGACATGAGGACAAGCTGTGCAGCTTATACTGATGATATACGAGCTCTTTAAATGATTGCATTAGCGTAGTGATTGCATTAAAGTGATAGACAAGTTATGATGACCCTACCTTTTACAGTGACTTTGACTGTTTTAGAGACATTTCCTCTGTCATTCCAGGCATAACAGGTGTAGGAGCCCATATTGTATGCAGTAGCATTGCGGATGAGCAGACGGGAAACACCATCTTCATTTGCCTCCTTCACATTGTCAGTCTGGTAGTAATTCCAGAAATATTTTGGTCGTGGGTTTCCCGTGGAGGAGCACTTCAGCCACATAGTAGAACCAACGTCGACTTCAGAGTCTTCAAGCTCAACTATCTGTGATGGTGCGTCTAGAGATCATTTAAACAATATAAGTCAGAGTAAAAGAAAATGCACCAGTGTAAAATACTGAACCACTCATGCTAATACTGGGTATTTAGGATTTTCATCCAAACAACTTACATAAGACAATAATGTCCACTGTGAGGTTGACACTTGACTGATTGTTTGAAGCTGTGATCATGTACTGCCCTGTATCACTTCTTGTTAGGTTCTCTGGAAGTTCCACCTCCTCGCCATCTTTGTACCAGGTCGTCTCAGGTTTAGGATAGCCCTCGACAGTGCAGGTGAGGTTGTTAGGAGCGTATTCCAGTGCAGTGTAAGTTCTGAAACACATCAACTCTGGTCCATCTGAAAGCAAAAACAGTTTGCACTTTAGACTTACAGTGGAGTAACAATACATCACCTAGCCAGTGGTGGAATGTAATAAAGTACAATTACTCAAGTACTGTACGTAAAGCTTGAGTGCGGGTCTTTTACATTCAAGCCGTTGCCAAACAAGTTCACACAATGCCGATTCAGCCTATCACCGGCAAATACATCTCTCTGTATTCCACAGTATACTGGAGTTTTTAAATCTGGTGTCTGCGGGGACATTCCTGCGCTGACAGGTAGTCCAGGTGGTTTGCCAGAGCTAAGAGGGGACATAGGGGGAGCAACCGTAGCGACGGAGTAGGCTACAGCAACTAAGAAATGGTTGGCGGAAAAACCTAAGAAGCATCCAAGAGAAGTTTCTGATGCTCCAGACGTCCTTCCTCTGAACATCGAGCAAAGACAAACAAGACAATATAACAGAAAACACCCTGGAGAGTTAAAAATGAGAAATCTTAAAACGAAATGTGTTTCCTCTTTATAATCATGTGGGCACCCAGCTGTTTGTGCTGTTGACTGGATGTGACACTCACACAATACAAGAACCCGGAGATTCTTTTGGACTGACGACGAGCCAACAGCTTCAATGGTGTACTGCCCCGCATTCTCCCTGGTCAGAGGAACAGCTGGATCTGTGGGCTGTCCGTCTTTCAGCCATCTGACAGACGGAGGGGGATTTCCTGTCACGAGGCATAGCTTCTCCAAAATGTCCCCTTCGGGTAACTCAGGAGCCAAACATTGTACATCTGGTCCAACTAAATGGAAGCAAACACAGAAACCATTTTTATTATTTTAGCTTTATTTAACAGATGAAAAGCAGCCAAGACAAAAATGAGGCTCTCACTGCAATATTGATGTTTTCTCCTTTCAGACATGTATGGTGTTGTTAGATCAATTACAGCTGCACTTCCTGAAAAACTAATACTTGTTATAGTTCTAAGAACTAGGTAATTTTCAATCAATCTAATAAATGTTTTCTCGATAGATTAATTGTTTGGAATATAAAACATCAAAAAACCAGTGGAAAAAATCATGTCAGAATGTTTTGTCCGAGCAACACCCAAATATAATCAGTTTATACACTAAAAAAGAACAAAAAGCAGCAAAACATCACAATTTAGAAGCTGAAACTGTCAAAGCTTACCATTTTGTCTTGACAAATGACTTAACATGATTAATTGATCAAAATAGTTGCTGATTGCTGATAACATTTTTATGTTGATCGACTAATCACTTATTCGAACAATTGTTGCAGCTCTAGTGAAAATGTTAAAGAAACTCACACATTGAAACTGACCATTTTAAATGAACTAAATTTGCCTTTAGGGCCATTTCAAATAGGAAAGTACACGATATACTTACAGTGAACTGTAATATTATACTCCTGTGAAGATACATTATGTTGTGCCTCTTCTGGCCCCAGGTCCAAATGTGCCTCGCATCTAAACGTGACACCATCGTCTTGTCTAGTCGGGGTAAAGATGATGATAGATGACTGATTTACTGGTTCCTTACTGGGATTGTCATACGTATCCACATGTAAGATTGTATCTCCTTTGAACCACATTACAGTGAGATTTTGAACAGGTGCTACATTGAGGAATTCACATTTTAAGTCATATTCCTCGCTTTCTTTCATCACACCATCTGAGCCACTGCTGGAGCTGATACTGATGGTTTCTGGGAATGCTGGAGGAAAAGTAGAAGTTATCAGACACAGTCATGTTATCACTTTGTTATGTGCAAAAATAAGCAAGACTTACTGTAAAGTACAACTTTTAGGTAAACAAAACACTGCTTAAGGTGAGAATCTGGCCCCGGGTTGAAGAAGCATAAGGGGGAGATGGTCCATTCTGTTAGCCTCTCCACAGTCCAGTTTAAAGGGTTGGCCTTCTCTAGACCTGTGCCTCCTTGTGAAGCCTCCCAGCCGATTCCTTCAAACAGGGGCTCTGATGTGCTGCAGGTGACTGAGACTTGGTCTCCATATTTCACCACAACACTGGGGGGGTTCAACTCAATGGGACAGGAGGCATGTACACCTACAGCATGGGAATGCAGTTACATGTGTCACATTTGCAGTTGCCACAAGAGAAACATTTCATTGCAATTTTGCCTTTAATGTAATGTAATAATAAATAACAACGGCCTCCCATGTGGGATTTGAGTGCATGCCCACTGTATGTCAGACTCATGGAATCTGTAGTGTAGTTATGTAATAAAAAGGTTTAGAAATTCTGACATAGTCAAAAAGCAACAAAAAGGCTATATATTGCAAAACCCTTTATCACTAGGGTGATCCTGATGTGTTAATGAGTTGAAGACAGCCTTTAAAGCATTTTGGCTTTCATCACATACCACACAAGATGTATTATCCAGAGGAAAGATCTGTTTTTTAAAAAGAAAAACACTTTTACTTTTTCTTTCGAGCAACGTGTGCACTCGAAGTCAAAGCTGGTCAGCAAAAAGTGAAGAGGACGCACATCGAGAAAGAAGATTGACGTCTGAATTAAACTAACTTACAGTGAATACCAAAGCTAATAACAATTGGAAATAATTCAGTAATTTGAAAGAGGACCGCTACGTGATCTGTTGTTCTGCCATGGGTGCTTTGCCCAAACTGTCCCGACTGTCCACACGAGCCTTTCACTTAGTTCCTGCTACCAAAAACTAAAATATATGAATCAACAGTCAAACATCACATCTTTAAAAAAAAAAAGTACCATAAGTGAATATTACACTAATATATAGCATTACATATATTAATTATAGGCAATACGTTTTGTTGAGTTTGTTGAGAAGTGTGTAGCTGTTTATTCTAAGCATTCTCAGTTCCCTGTTTTAACGATAAACACAGGGTTCTGGTTACTATTCAGTGTTCCTGTGTGTCCCCCGGGAGGATGTGATCATGCTGCGAGCTGATTGTCCTCCTACAGAATCTCTGTCGATAACACAAACATATCACAACATGAGGAAAGATTAAAAAGAGAATATGTGGAATTTACCCCAAATATGTGAGCCAATTAATCAGCTCTTTAAGAATAAGAGGTTTGCAATTGAGTTAAGCAATAATGTCTATGTGGTCTCACTTTTTTTCACAATTCCTCAACAGCCCACTGGTTAAAAAAAAGAAATCCAAAGTTGTAAAATAAATGTAGGCTATTCTTCAGGATTCTTTCTAGATGTATAGGCTTAAAATCAAAGTCAACCGAGCAACAGTATCTTGTGAAGACTCTCTATACTGTTAATTATAGTAAACCAGACCTCCTAATTAAGTAGGAGGTCTGATTGAATATTTTCAGTCCAGAATTATTTTCTCCACTGAAAATGTTATTGACTATTCAGTGTCTTTCTAAGAGGTCACTTCAGTGTCAGATTCAAACACATGATTTTATGATGGCTAACGTGAAACGTCTTCTTTCACAGTCGGTGTGCTCTCGGTACCTTGAGGTACTCTACTTCTCTTCGTATAATACCGCTCCCTTGTGGTTAAAAAAACGTTGTGCACCTACGGCATGTAACACTTTTATTAATAACAGTGAGCACGCGCCTGGACGATTAAGCACGAGCTCATACAGCGTTTCCACATTTCAATGTATTAAATATACAGTTCATGGTTTATCATTAAAACACATTCTGGTTGGAAAGACCAAAATATACATTATCATAAAGCCCATACAGACCATAATTTCGGCAAATAAAGTGAAAACCGTCTACCTGCCGCACTGAGGAGGAACCCCACGAAGAGTCGAACAAATAATGTCCTTTCACTCATTTGATTTGAACAATGTCCCTTTTGTCGTTTATTCCAGCTCTGCTCAGCTCCTCAGTCCTGATCCGTTGGAAACCAATGAAGCACATTCAGAGGAGTGGGGGAGAGAGACATACAACCAACACACTGGTACTCGTGCTATCTCTCTCTCTCTCTCTCTCTCTCTCTCTCTCAGCACTCACATACTTTCTCTGTTCAGTCCATGGTGGTTCGTGTGGGGGATATTTCTGTTTGTCATGAGTCAGGCGGTATTAAATAGCCTGGCAGTTCTGCTGTTGATCAAGGCAAGGCAAGGCTAGTTGTTCACACTCCCTCTATTCTCAATAACAGCTCAACAAGCCAGTTTGTGAAGCTGGTTGAAACTGCAAACGCAGACGACTCCTAATTTGTGCTAAATCTTATTTAGTAAGTATTTTTATGGTAACTGACTGTACTGATGTGTTTACAAACATAAACAAACTTTTAACAGCCTCTGTTGTAAACGACCCTTTACCCCCAAAGAAACTAATGATAATGTGAAAATCATAGTATCTCAAACATATCGGACTGGTTCTGAAATACCCGCAGAACAGAAGAAATGAAAAAAGATGAAGAAAAGAAAGTACTTACTGCACTCCCCTACAAAACAATATGCTTTGAGAATGGGGTTTTCACTGCAAAATAATGTTTGATGCACTGCAACAGTTTGCATCTAATTAGCTAACATTACATTGCCTCTGATATGTAGACTTTGATGCAGTTTACATGCGAGATGCATGTGTTTGTGTGCCATGGGACAACTGTGACTTTGAGAGTAACTGTGCTCCACTGTGAGTACTTTAATATACGTTACATATGCAGTACATTTAAATGTCAAAATGTACAAATGTAAAATCTTTATTCCACCATGTGATTGAATCAGGTATTACATAAAAGCTCTGCTTGAGCACTGCCTTACTACTAGTAAGAAACACATTCGATGGGCTTCATTATGCCCACACATCTTAAGGTCACCAGCACACAGATTCACACCCACACACCCACATTTTGAGACAGACTGAGTGTTTGCAGCTCTACCAGCACCATGTTTTCATATTTTATACTGTATGTTTTTGGATCAAAATTAGAAAACATTGTTATCACATCTGGATATTGGATTCAGAACGGGGATATGACTTATATGTTCTTATCAAGTGCCATTACAATCACAGTATCCCTAAATAGAGTGTTGTAATAAAACAAACATAATGGCTTATTTCCTTAGAACATTATTGTGTCACTATGGCATGTTTCAATTTCATGGAGGAAGCAAAAATGATCTGTGGAATTTCCACACTACACAGCATGTAGTCACATCCTGTTTTTCAGTTTCAGATTTAAGAATTTCAGGAGATTCCAGGATACGAATTCCGTGAAATGGGAAAAATCTGCCCTCATGGACTGATGGAGTGGTTATAGTAATGCTAATGATAAGTCACTTTAGGGTGATTACTTAATGTGTGACTTGTCTCCAGCAATAAATCACAAATCTGTAGGCTGAGACAGGATTTTGTAGGAGGGCATAGAGCACACCCTCCCTGGGCTCTTGTGACCCACAGAAAGGATGAGTAGAAACCAGATCAATGTGTTTGTTGTTAAAAAAAAAGGAAAGTGAGAATGCCGAGAATACACAGCTGCACACAGCAATCCACTTTAATCTATTCAGGCTCAAAGGTTATTTCAGCAGTCCTCAGATGGGAGCAGAAAGAGATGATAGAAGAAGATATGCAACAAGGGAGGGCCTGGAAGACAAACAGGGGGCTTCAGTTAAGAAAACAAGCATTGAGATTCCAGTCATGTTGCTAAAACGCTCCCTATTCATTAAAAACATTCTCCACTCTCACTCCACGAGGCTTATGGACAACAGACTCAGAAGGTTGCTATTGGGATTTTAATAAATTGTTAGTGGTTGCATGCCAGAAGCCTTGATCTCTTGACAAGGGGTTTGTGTTTCCCAGCAACAAAGTAAGAGGAACTGAAAACTATACAAAGAATGCTGCCAAATGGAACTGAAACGTTCAGAAGTTGTTTGACCCTTCTAAATGTTATCAAGCCTACAGTGTGATCACTATCAGCTTGATTTTCAATGGGTACTTCCTATTTATGTCCAAAGTCATGCAGGGAACAACTTCAGAGCCCATTTCCAGCAGCATATACATCCTTTTAGGTTTGAGTTGTTTATACAAAAGACTAATGTAGAGAAGTCTGAAAGACAGTGGATTCACCTTTTACATAAATGTCTCCTTCCTTAAGAGAAAAAGACTAGTGCTATAAGTAAGTAACAGAAAACCCACGTAGGAATGGAATAAAAGAAAACTGGAAGTGATGGAATAAAAAATTAGTAACAAACAGAAACCAAGGGATTTTCCTGAGAAGAAAAACATCTGGTAAATAGCGCTGGTTACTTATCTACATTCTCTTTGTGGATATGCCAGGGCACCAGAACAGTGAGAGGGGGGCAAGTGAAAGAAATGAGCTGTCTGGATATAGTAGTAATATAGTAGTAAAGTACACAAAGAATCTAAGGGACTCCAAGAGACAGCATTAACGTCTTTAAACCTTTTCCTGTGACACAGAGTAAAATATGATCATGAAAAGGACATGTAAGAACACTGGACTACATGTAAAACATATCCAGTACCATCTACATACTAATGACTTGTTGGGACACGGATAGGGTGGCCTTGTACTTTCAGAGAAATACCTTTGGGGCTTTGGGGAGCAGATGCATTTTTCTCACCCTCTCTGTATCTATATCAGTATGTAAATGAGCGGGTATTTAATGTTTAACCAGTAGATTGGTGAAAACAGAGAATTACACAAAAGACATGCACAGTGCAACAATATGACTGCTGTCCATTTAGTTACTGAAGCAAAGCTTAATGTAATGTGATCATGGAAAATGTCTAACAGAGGTCCCTCTGTGTCCACAAATTCTTTTGAAAGCATTTTCTTTATCTTTTGCAAGAGAAAATATTCCAGTACCAGGGCCACTGGACAGACTGTAGATAATATTCCCTAAAATGTATTTTTCTGCATGGGACATTGTACACATCGCTCTGTCCTCCACACAGCATAATATTATGATGATACCCAGTTATATTTATCGATCAAGCCAGACGAAACCAATCAATTAGCTAAACTTCAAGCATGCCTCAAGGACATAAAAACCTGGATGTCCTGCAACTTTCTGATGTTAAACTC
>JAVQJL010029005.1:0-17067 GCA_036024295.1 Nannoperca obscura
TCTATTATACGTTTGTTGTCTCCAGCATAATTCTCTGCCTAACACAAACACATGGTGCAACATTTCCTGTTGACTGGGCATATGGGTCTCTGCAGGAGGCTACTATTATTCAAATTATAGGCCAGGTTTATTGTTGTCATTAAGCTGGGTCAGGGGTGTAGCATGTCACCACAGACCTGCTTGAGCTGCACCATCTTTGGAGTTTCTTACTCACACACACACACACACACACACACACACACACACACAGTGTGAGATAACGTGTCCGTCAGCAGTTGCACCCCCATTTCCTTCGAATACCTCAAAGTGTGTTAGATGTTTCCCGCTAGCTTTCTCAGATGTGTGTCATAAAGGTTACAGTATTTTCTCATCTCCCATGCTTAGCTTTTGATGTGTCGCCATAAACCGTGTGTCTTTACAGTAAAATGAAAAGCCCACAGAGGGAATCCCTGCTATGAATGGGGAGTGTATCGTAGCAAGAGGCTGCAGTTAGTTCTCGTAAAAAGTACTTGATTTCACCATGAATTGAATTATTGCCCCTCTGAGACCATCCTCCCAAGTTCCTGATCTGTCTGATGTGTCTTCTTTTTAACCACGGTTTCATGAGGCTTTGAACGCAGAGTTTGAGGTGACCTGCTTTCCTTTACTCTTCCACCTAGAAACAGTCTCAGTGCTGATGAATTGTGATTTCATGCCTGGTCTTCCACCATTAAATTGAAAACCATCAGTAGGTTCAAAGAGCACAGTGTAGTACTTCCAGGCAGACGTTTAAAATGCTCCTGTCAGGCTTTTTTGGGGGGTTGATGAGATTACAATTTGTCAAAAAAATTGTGTTGAAGCAGCTGCCAGTTTCAAACCCATATGTAGAGCAACTACTAGTCAATTAATAGATTAGCTGGTCACCAGAAAAGCTGTTTTAAAATGTTCTGGTTCCAGCTTAACAAATGCGTAAATGTGCAGATATTCTGGGGTTTTGGACTGTTGATTGGACAAAACAAATTATTTGAATATGTCAATTTGGGCCTTTTTATAATTTTTTAAATAATTTCTATGGACCAAATGATTAATTAACCGATTAATAGTTTCAGCCCTACCTGTAAGGTTTACCCATAATATTTGGGCTCACTGCCTTTAAATATTATTGTATTCCACTGTACCACTAATTAGTCATTTCAAAGGTTAAGGGTTATTTTAATAGGAACAAAGATTTATTATGTCCTGTTATATTATCTAGCAGCAAATACTTAGCAATTTTTTGTCTCTGTCGGATAACAATTACCAACCGAAAAACCTGACTGCATCTCAGTCTTCTCTGCAGTCAACCGCAGCATCTTCAGGCCTTGTGGAGACAAACGGGAACAGGCTTCAGATGCCTGATCACTATTTGAGTGACAGTTATGTTCTTGCTTTGCCTATTTTTGATCCCACAGTCATTATTATAGACCAGTGAATTAAGGACCATCGATTGAGTCATTCGTGTTTCCTATGACACCCAGTCAATTAAAGGATTCCCATAATATTTGTTTGATGCCGTCTGTCATACACAGGGACTAGTGCCTGACAGTATTTTGCATAAGCTACTGAAATGATACTGCAGTGTGTTACAGATGATTGATCAAGTGTGTGCATGCAAGTGAGAGAGAGCACCACAACTGCTACAGGTGCGGATGGACCTTTTTTTTATAGCTTTTGTTTTACTATTTGAGGTGGTAGTCAATCCATGCACATACACTTAAACAGGCAACGATGCAGCAGGTCATCTAAATGCTTGTGTTGGAAGGGGCCCTTTCAGTCAGTGCTGGGCTGGCGCTGCACCCTTCTACCCTGATCTTGACTGACTGAGGCAAAGCCAAACCCAGAGCCTGCTGTTTTCACTGCAGTGAGGAGTTGGCAGGTTGTATGAAGGATCATCATCATTATTTGTTGCCACTGGGACAACATTGGTTTTCAACTTCATGGACAGTGGAGTACCAAGCTCAAGTTTTTAACATGAAAGTGGAAATTGCCTCTTTTCCTCAAGATTTCAGAAACTTGAGTCCTGTCTTCACCTGACTGGTGACTCTGTCGTAAGAACAAAAGATTAGGACCCAAACCTAAATTATGATGATGTGTTACAATAATCTGTACTGTAAGCTTTTCCCCCATTGTTTTTAGTCCCTATAACAATCTCCTGGCAGTAGCTTCATATTACAATACAAGAATGTGAACAAGTGTGTTTCCCAAAATGTTAAACTTTTCTTTTTTTTTTTTTTTTTTAACTGATGCTAATTCTTGGGATAGTCTATCTGCGTGTTGAATGGAAGTGAGTTACATATCCTATTTGCTAAACCATTGTCTTAACAAGCAAAGCAAGTTTCTGCATTGTTGCCCTGGGGAGCTAATGCAAACCAGAGTCTCTGCTTGGCTAAAAACATATTAGCCCATTCAGCAAATAGACTCTATTAAACAAGGTTTTGTCGCAGTCATCATCACCACTTTTGTCGTAGCGCTTTGCAGCCTTTCTTTAATCATTTTTTTCTCCATTATCGTCCTTTTGTACTTGCACTGATCTTCAGTAACGCTGACCTTTTAAAGGCTGCTCATGCTGCTAAATCAAGACATTCCAGTCATGACGGCTGAGCCACAGACGTCAAACAACATGAACCACCTCGTCCCCCTGGGGGTGAAAAAGCAGAACACATAAAGTTGCACTGCTCCAAGTCATAGCAGGTTAAACAACAACTCAAGTCACCGCTCACTCAGTATTTACACAGGAAGCTATAGCAGACCAGGAGGCATGTACAGTGAAAAACATGGTCAGCACTATCTATTGTGAAATCAATTTCTTGAATGACTTGGCTTGTGTTTTGGTTATGAACTGTATCTGGAGTCTGTCTGGGGTGATTTGTGCCACACAGACATGTCTACACACTTGGGCCCTGCATGTTTTCCTGTTTGGGTTTGTGTGGGTTCAGAGCCCTTCCTGTGTCCGGCAGCCTCGTTCTTGGACAGATATGAGGTTGTTTGAGGTCATGTTAATGCAGAAGAAGGACGACTAGACCTTCAATTACCTGGTCTTTAGCCTTAATTGCTGCTTTGATTGCTTGTCTGAACAGCTATCATCTGTATGGTTGTCTTGTTGGAGACGATCCAGGCCCATTTCATTAAGAGGGTGCCAAAAGTGGCAAGTGGTCGTAGGCAATCTCAACTGTGTTCCTTGCATCTAATTAAAGTTTCTGTTTATGTTGGATTGGCCAGTGTTGATATCATTCAAGCATTTGAAAGCAGTAATCTTGTATGTTTGCTTTTCTGCCCAATTTCAACATGTGGTAATGTTTTATACAGTATTACTACTGTAGCAATAGGTTGAATCTTCTATGATTCACTGAGTTTTATTTCTCTCCCTATCACTTACAGAATGAAGATGCCTGAGGCTGGTAGTTAGAGCCCTCCACCAGTGAGATTGTGTTCCAGGCCTGGGGCTGGACCCAGAGACCCCTACCTGGGGTCCTGTGTGAGTCTGGACCATGGGGGATGGAGGCGCCGGTGCAGCTGGAGGAGATGGTGTGAACCGGTCCCATGTGCTGTTTGACAACTTCGTCCAGGCGACCACGTGTAAGGGCACACTCAAGGCTTTCCAGGAGCTGTGTGACCACCTGGAAGTCAAGCCCATCGAGTCCAGGATCTTCTATCACAAGCTCAAGTCCAAACTCAACTACTGGAAGGCCAAGGCACTCTGGGCAAAGCTAGACAAGCGGGCCACCCAGAAGGAGTACAAGAAGGGTCGTGCATGTGCCAACTCAAAGGTAAACTGTACGATTCATTTAAGTGCGGCTTTGCTTGTTGGTGGTTTCAGTTCAGTGAGATCTAAAATTTGATCCTCGATGTCAAGGAATCATGTAATGTGATACTGTGTTTACTAGCCAGACCGGTGTGCGATTGCTTTATATGAAAGGACACTGCACCCTTTTTCATTTCTGTTGAGGGAGACCGCTCACTTCAGTTCAGTCTCAGAAATTTGATTTGTCACCTCCTCTGGTTTGCAGTGTATTCGTAGCTCATTCCAAGGTTGAGGCTGATAAAACGGCTGTGTTATTTTTGTTGAAAAGTTAAATTGACAAATGTCGATTTGAAAGACTAGTACAGCTTTAACCTGTGATTTACTAATAAAGTTCACATAAGTTAACTAATACATTTTCTTTGGCATGTATAAAGTTTTACTGTATCTTACCTTATCTTAGCTTAGCTTAGCCTATGTTAGCTTTTGTTATGTTGTCGTGTCTTAGTTTTGTTTGTTACCTTAACTTAGTTTTTGTTAGTTTATGTTGGGTTAGCTTAGCTTAGTTCATGTCATCTTAACTTTGCTTATGTTGTGTTAGGTTAGCTTAATTTATGCTATCTTAGCTTAGCCTATGTTATCTTATGTTGTCGTTAGCTATTCAACTTTTGGCTTCATAGATTTGTTTGTCTCATGTGTTGCATCGCATTATTTACTTCATTGTTTGTCAGATGCTTTTGTCAAAGTGATTTACAGTAAGTGCATTCAAACACAAAGAGCTAGATGTCATTCAGAATTGGAAGTGCAACCTTCCCAACTAAACAACTAAAAGTCTGATAGAGAACTACATTGCCAGAGACTTTTTTTAAGAACTGAGATGTGAGATGCAAGTGGTATCATGGGATATCAAGGTGAGTTTTAATAGGTGGGTTTTAAGCCTGCAAGGAAAGATGGGCAAGAGACTCTGCTGTCCTGAGTTGAAATCTTTTTTTATAGACATGTGTAACATCTGTGTCTCTCTGTGTTTAGTGTCTGATCATTGGTGCTGGACCATGCGGCTTACGTACAGCCATCGAGCTGGCTTTCCTGGGGGCCAAAGTGGTGCTGCTGGAGAAGAGAGATGCCTTCTCAAGGAACAATGTGCTTCACCTCTGGCCCTTCACCATCCAGGACCTCAGGGGCCTTGGAGCCAAGAAGTTCTATGGAAAGTTCTGTGCTGGTGCTATCGATCATATCAGTGAGTACATGTGACACATTTTGCTCTCCTTGCCTGTAGGAAGTGATTTAATATTGTATGAATTGGGAAGGTGCATTTGTGGGTCTGATGTCACATTTTCTTTCCTTCTGCGTATTGTATTGCAGGTATTCGTCAGCTTCAGCTAATGCTGCTCAAAATGGCTCTCCTGCTGGGCATTGAGATCCACGTCAATGCTGAATTCAAGGGTCTTATTGAACCCCCTGAAGATCAAGAGACTGAAAGTAAGTGAAGGAAATTTAATGGAAGTTGAACATGTGTTTTGTAAGAAAGCTATCTGTCAGAGGCTCTAAGCTGGCTCTGTTGGTACATTTCTGTCTGATTACACATGCTGTGTTTTCTTAGGGATAGGTTGGAGGGCTGAGGTCCACCCCAGGACACACCCTGTCAATGAGCTGGAGTTTGATGTCATCATCGGAGCAGACGGAAGGAGAAACACGCTACCAGGCAAGTCTGCGTATTCTAACCGGCAGAAATGCATAATGCAGTTTTACTTGCCTAAACAATGCAAAGCACAAACGGCACTATTCGTTTTTTCTAAGTGGACTCTGAGGTTAGTCAGAATGATTATGATTTCACTTATGTACAGCTGTGGTCGGGTGCCTGACCTCACTCGGTTCCGTGTGTGTGTGTGTGTGTGTGTGTGTGTGTGTACACTATGACTGCTCTCCCAGCAGAGCAGAATAGGAATTGTTGAATTGGCTGTCTGTTTCCTCGTTGAGTGTTGGGGCCTCACACACAGCCACACAGGCAAGGGAACCCCTGTGGAGTGGAGTACCATGACCCCTCTCTGTAATACTGACTGCTGTATCAATGAAGGGAAGCAGCAGGCTCCCTCTGGGAAAACCATGAACTACAATCACACAGTTTGAAAAACTAGAAAGCTGGTTACGTTTACATGATGCACAACATCTAGATTTTATGGTGTCCTGTATGCATCTGCAGGGTTTTATGTGTCATACAAGCAAACATGAGTTGTTATGTGATTTGAGGGTTGACTCTCAATGTTTTTAGATTTATGGTATCACAGTTCAGGTCTGTGCGCACTGATCCCTGGCCTTGAGGTCTGCTTCCTCATCGTCTTGTTATTTTCCCCAGGGTTTCGGCGTAAGGAGTTCCGGGGCAAGCTTGCCATTGCCATCACTGCTAACTTCATCAACAGGAACACGACAGCGGAGGCGAAGGTTGAGGAGATTAGCGGGGTGGCCTTCATCTTCAACCAGAAGTTCTTTCAAGACCTCAGAGAAGCAACAGGTTTGTCATCTGTTCTATTACATTTGCTTTAAAGAGTTTTTTTTATTGAGTATAAAGCAACACCTCAGGATGCAGCATAAAATGTTGGAATTGTAAGATATTCATCTAGTTACTGGAAGGGAGTGGATGCCAAGGGATGTTTTAGAGAATAAAAGATAAACAGGACAAATAATCTGTCATCGTTAGGCAATCGTTAGGTGACCATACTGAATTTGTCAGCTCATCCAATTAAAATGCTTAACATTAGGTCTGATGCCAAGCTTGCAGAGTTTATTGCTGACGTGACGATGTCCCCGGGGCTTTGGTTATGTGCCCTGAGTCGTGTAAATGTCTCCTCTAATGATGACAGGAGAGCCAGCTATAGCAATAAGGAAAATGATTGTGTTTGATGTGCGACAATATGTCTTTCTCTTGATCTTTGTAGGTATTGACCTGGAAAACATTGTCTACTACAAGGATGACACGCACTACTTTGTGATGACTGCCAAAAAACAAAGCCTGCTGGAGAAAGGAGTCATTCTGAATGTGAGTGATCAAAGCTGTGTGTGTGTGTGTGTATTATTGAATCTCATCCTGTCTGTCTGTAGTAGACATAAAGGCTATATGCATGTAAAGAATCCCTTTTGAAATCTCCCTCTTTCATTCTTTCTGTCTTTTATTCCCTTTCTGTTTTTGCCCGGTATCAGCCTAATGGTCTGTCCAAGCCAACAATGTTCAGGAACAAACTGCCAACTCAAGCACACTTACTGAATGTTTATGTCCTCACTGTACACAGTAGTTTCCATTCCCTGGCCACTTTCCACAGGAAACAGAAAAAGACCTTTTTACATGTCTGTCTTCATGTACAAACATAATTGAAGGTGCGCTATGATTGTGTGGTTGCTTTTGGATTCTAAATTGCCTCTTAAATGAGCGTTTTTGCAAACAAAGTCACAGTCATCACTCCTCTTCAGATAATGTTAGCTCTCTGACATGAGCACAATCAATCTACATATTTTGGTGGGTGTAAGCTGTCTCTATGCATGTGTGTGCAAGTCTGTGTGTGTTTTCATGGTGAGCTGATGACATTAATGAGGTTTTGGTGTACACTGAGGTCTGACGCCAGAGGGCATTTGGAGTATGTAGGCACATGCTAATGAAAAGTCTGGAAGTCCCCTTTTAATACAAAGTCTTTACCAGATCCTTTTTATAGCAATGAATTTGACTCTGTCCTGCCCCTTGGAAAGGGATAGAGGAAGGGCGGTGAGTCCACACAGCTCAGGGCAGCACCGCAAATCAGAAAACAACCCTCATTCATATCTTCCACGACCCTGCCCTTCCCCTCACTCACCATCACCACCACCACCAGCCTTGAATTGGACAACAAGCGAGCTTGGAGGTGGAAGAATGTGCCTCTCACGGCCCTCTATGAAAACATGTCACTTTGAAAACATGCAGTCATTTGATGCTACATGTTGGAGAGGCTTGTGAACTGCAGAGTTCACTCAACTGTAAGTTGTCCTCTTTGCAGCGTAGTGAAGTCTATAAGGGGCTGTCAACTATAAATTGTTCCATATTCTCAGGCAATTTTTTGTGATTCTTGATATATTTTCTGTTTTAGTTTTTAATATAATTAGTTATACTTACATCATACTGATGCTTGGTTTTTTCAGTTACAATGTCTTTATTGCCAAATTTCTTATGTCACTTATTTCATTTTTAATTGTTCTTCGACACACAGTAGAATACCTAAAATAATCTAAATAACTTCTCAGATAGATTGTTTATTTAAATAATAACACACATCACACGTCGTTGTACAGTAGATAGATACACTAAATACTAGACTTTTTTACAACCATGGACTGTGCCAGGTCAAAGGCATGTTCTCTTATTTTGTGTCTTATCCAAGGCAGTAGTTGGGTGGGTAGGGTTTAAACTTGCAACATGTTGGACATATTTTTTTCTAAATAATGTGGCAAAACAGTACACCGACTGCATTTACACCTGGCTGAGGTGAGATCACAATGACCACACCACACAAACACACACACACACACACACACACACACACACACACACACACACACACACACACATATATACACATATATGTGTATATATATATATATATATATTATCTTTTGTCCCCTTAATGTACAGCTGAGCTGAAAACAAGTTGTTTCCATTAATCTTAGATTAGCCTTTTAAACTAAGATTCAGTCAACAGTATTTACCATTGTTCCAAATCAGTACACAAGGTACCTGTGTACTTGTTGCTACAGGTAACCATAGTAACAATACCTCCTAATACTGGATAATGAACTGTACAGACGTAACCATTGGTTAATTTTAGTACAAACTTTGACAAAGGGATTATTATTTTATATATATATATATATGCATATATATATATATATGCAGCTATATATTTAATTATAAAAAATAAAAGATACGAGTGCAATAACACAACAACAGAATTGGCAGTGCTTTGTCTATTGTTAAGAACATCGTGTCATCTCTCATCACTGGTATTTTAGCTTTCTGTGATAGCTGCCAACACATTTCTTAATATGCTGATTAAGTCTTGCATTATAGTTTGGTTTAGTTTGAAAACTACATCCAGAATCCAGTTGTAACAGTTACATCACATTTCTCTGGGCATCTCTGTTTTTTTTTTTCTTTTTCATTTAAATTCCACTTCTACAGTAATCTCATCTCTCTCATATTTCCTGTAGGACTATGCCGACACAGAGCTGCTGCTGTCTAGGGCTAATGTGGACCAGGCTGCCCTGCTGTCTTATGCCCGTGAGGCTGCAGATTTCTCCACCAACCACCAGCTGCCTACGCTGGACTTTGCCATCAACCACTACGGCCAGCCCGACGTAGCCATGTTCGACTTCACCTGCATGTACGCATCAGAGAACGCTGCCCTGGTGCGCCAACGCAACGACCACAAGCTGCTGGTGGCGCTCGTGGGCGACAGCCTGTTGGAGGTGAGGGAGAGACAGGGAGGGAGAGAGAGCTTTCCAAGAGATCACTTTTTTTCCAAGTTCAAATTGTCAAAGTTCTATCTCATTAGTTTTTTTTTATGTCCATGATTCGTTTGTGGCCATATTTGGTTGTTGAATGTGGTGTTCGCTATTGTCTCCAGCCCTTCTGGCCCATGGGCACTGGCATCGCCCGAGGTTTCCTGGCAGCCATGGACTCGGGCTGGATGGTGAAGAGCTGGGCTCAAGGAAAAACCCCTCTTGAGGTTCTGGCTGAGAGGTGAGGGTGTGGAAACACTGATGCATACACACCGAGACTTACTCTGCTCTTGTACTGGCACTCACACACTCATGCACACACAGCCACACATACATGTTCTCTCTCTTCGAACACACCCTTTTATCTCTAAGTGCTTTACTAGGAAATGTGCCTGTGTGCGATTTCAAGCATCAGTCCCACCTCTTTTAGTACCTAATGGGATACGAGACTGTCATAGGAAATAAATGGAATGTTACTCCTCGATAACAATGTTAATCTATAGCCATTAGCCATAGTTTCTCCCTATATTTTCCTCCCACCAGAAAGACTGTTTATATATTACATGGGAATATTTTTCATTTTTCTCTCTTTTGCTTTAGAGAGAGTATATACCGTCTACTGCCCCAAACCACACCAGAAAACGTCAGTAAGAACTTCAGTCATTACAGCGTGGATCCTACCACGCGTTACCCCAACATAAGCCTCAACTTCCTCAAGCCCAGCCAGGTGAGCTAACCAATCATGGATGCATTCTTTATCTCTACTGTTGCTTCACAATATATTTATAGTATCAGTCAAGGATGTGTCACTATTTTTATAGGCAAGAGACACACATTTTGTTCATGTGTGATACAGTACGTTTGGAATTTCAGATGTGTAGTAATTATGTGTATGTTGCAGATGAGGCACTTGTTGGACACAGGGGAGTCCAGGGAAATGCGCATTGAAATTGAGAATGTGATCAACTCGTCAACGCCCAAGTTGGCCAGGAATGGTTTGTATCTTTTTCATGCTTAAAAAGGAGACTATAAACTTTTTAGTAGCTGATCATTGATCAGTGTAGGATTCTGCTGCAATCACTGTTGCTGAAATGTAATAATTAACTATTTTCACTCTAGACAATTGCCTGCTTGACAAGCAATTGAAAGGTAACACAAAGTCCAAATGCATGGTGTTGCTTTTCAGGGATTCCTAATAGTTTTAACAGTTTTAAAGTCTACCTGCTGTATACTCACGAATGAATAATGTAAAATGAATAGTGGAATGACGGAACTTGTGGATGAACTGATTGCAGCCTCTGAAATTATTTTGTCGTGTACTAACTCGGTCATTGATACTCTCATCCGAGCTCCCTGGTTATATTCAACATTTAATGTCCGTTCTTGCTGTTTGTTTTGCGGTTTCTTGTTAGTTCTGCATCCTCTCCTAACCTCTCATTTGCATCCTTTTTTCCTTTATATCAGTCTAATTTTTACATCTCATGGTTCATAATACTTCCTCATTGGCTGGTTAAAACTGGTACTAACATGGATGATGGCGGCATGGATGACAAAACTTTATGATCCTATGATCAGCCTTGCCTGACCAAGGCCATAAGATTGCCCAGCAGGAGATGCGTAGCGCTGCCCAGAAACTGTTTATATTTATTTCCATGTTTAATCCAGATTCTGCTCAGCCTGCTGCTTTATCAAGCCTTTCATTTTCTCTTTCTGCCACATCAGAATCCATAGCTCGATCCAGTAAACTGCTGAACTGGTGCCAGAGACAAACCGAGGGATACAGGAACGTTAATGTAACGGACCTTACTATGTCTTGGAAGAGCGGTCTGGCTCTGTGCGCCCTCATTGACCGATACAGACCAGATCTCATGTGAGTATCTGAAAGAAATACATTCAGAACACGCACCACAAGGAGCACAGTTTAATACAGATGGCAAAGTTGTTTTGCAATGTGTGGACAAGAAAACATTTGCTAACTTGGCAAAGTGTATCCCCTTATGGTTTGAGTGAAAGGGTTAAAACTGCTGCAGTGCCTGGAACGAGTGGCCTGCTGTGTTTATGTGCGTTTGTTGGTTGCAAATGATGTTTATTGTCTGGTTGGGACCTTGGTTTTGAGTTGTATATCACTGCAAATGAGGTGACAGCTACCAGTCATAATGGCTTCTGGGGTCCCTCAAGGGAGCCTTGCTCATGTCCCTGATTTCCCTCCCACACACACACACACACACACACACACACACACACCCTCTGCTTACACTCACACATTCTTATAAACAACACAGTCTTCATCCACAATGCCTAATGCAGTTTATTACCCTCTAGATGCAATGTGGCAATTGACATTATAAGCTATTAGTGTCTCTGTCCTGCCTGACATTTACCAAGTAGTGTAGCAGTTGTGCTCTGGTGCCTTTTGATAGGCCAGATGATGGGAGGAGGGGAGGGAGAGCAATGAGTGGATGTACCTTGGGGAAAGTGTGTTCGCATGTACAAGACAGACGGTTAAGATGGACTGAGTGGGAGCTTCCACTCTGTGCCTGATGTGATGTTCTAATGGTAATGCATTTTAAATGGACTGTATGTGCAATTGAGATGTATTGATGACCAATGGTAATGGTATTTTTAGCTGCAGTATAATGACATTTACAGTAATACTTTCCACAACATGCAGAGTAGCCTGCTGTAAAGAAATGCTTCTTCGTTAGTGTATAATGCATGCTCTGTCAGTTCATTTCCATTATAGCCAAAGCTGCTGGATAGTTGTGGCCGGAAAATATAGATTCTTTCCTTAGTTTTTTTGCCGATTCATCAAAAAATGAGACGTATTTGGTACGTTGTTCATTGATTTAGTGTGCAAGATAATCATGAATTATTAAGCTTTGGGAAATAAGTATTATTATTACTATTGTATGCAAATCCTTCTTTCCAGTCACATTGCACATTAAGAGAGCACCAGTCATGATGTTTGGATTGAAATTTAAAGCTACATTGATCAATATTTTTACATTAACGATGGACCCAAAATACTTTGTGTAATGTGAAAGGAGTTGCTTGTAGTGACAAATCCACAGAGAATTATCACCTTGACTGCAGTTCCCCTTAAAGTGTCTTTCAGCTCATTTTTGTTTTACAGCCCACAACTTTACTGTTGTGTTTGACTCTCACAGCTCTCTTTTTAATGTGTTAATATTGTTCTTACTAATACTCAAGCCAGGATCCAGTAGATCTTAATGGTTGTTGGATTGGGGGTGGACTTAATAACAATATTCAATCATAGCATATGAGGTGTAATACAGTCATAAAGTTCAAATGAAATATAATCACCTTTCATTCACAACACACAAAGTTCACTTTGTTTCTCGTTACAATATGGCAGTCAGTGGAGAATGCTGATGCAAAAGTCACATTTTTTTTTATTCTCTGTTATTTTGTACAGAGTAAAAAATGAATAACTGTCAAATATTAATACGCTTTTGTTCTTTAGATGTCGAATATCTGCAAAATTCAGCAGTGAATGTATCTCATATCTGTGTGTATTCATCTTACATTTACAGGAGCAGCAGAGATTAAGATTATTAACATGAATGCTTCACGACACCTATTCGATCCCATCTCATTATCCCTTCGTCTTTTGGTCTCTTTCCCCTTGTCCTCCTTCCTCTTCCTCCGGCCCTCAGTGACTTTGATTCCCTGGACGAGCGAGACCAGGAGAAGAACAACCAGTTGGGTTTTGACGTGGCGGAGAGGGAATTTGGCATCTCGCCCTGCATGACTGGCAAGGAGATGTCTTCTGTGGTAGAGCCGGACAAACTCTCTATGGTCATGTACCTCAGCCAGTTCTATGAGATGTTTAAGGACACAGTGCCACCTGGAGGTGAGAGTGGGTGATACAGTAGGGCTGCTTCTTCTGTAATCTGGTTTAGAGACATGTTAGAGTCTGTAATTACAGATGTGTCATCTTCTGACAGATGCTGTGAAAACATAATTACCCATAATCGTGCTTTTTAATGCCTTTGTTGATCTTTATTTTTCTTTTCTTTGTGGGTTTCTCCTCAGATAACCACAATTTGAGCCCTGAAGAGAAGGCAGCACTGATATCCAGCACCAAATCTCCCATCTCCTTCCTCAGCAAACTTGGTCAGAGCATAGCAATATCCAGGAAACGAAATCCAAAGGTCCGTGTCTGAGAAAAGCCTCCCTCTTGAAACATCAAAAAATGCCACTTCATCACTTCATTGTTGTAGTAGGAATCAAAATACTCACATGATGTGTCATCAACAGGACAAAAAAGAGAAGGATGTAGACGGTTTGGGGAAGAGAAGGAAAACCATCCAGTCTGAAGATGTGAGTAGTTCTGACAGGGTCTCAGATGTTCAGCTTGTGATTATTGTCCAAGCACCCCATCCAGCCAGAACAGAATAATTAATCCCACTAGATTGACAGCAACGGGCAAACATTTTCTTCTGTTTATTTCCTTTCTCACAGGAGGACTTTCTCAGGACTGGTCGTGACGACAGGCCGGGGGTCCCAGCCATCCTGTCAGAGAGAAAAATGGACTCCTCTGCTGTGGGAAACCACAACAAAGTCAAGGTCATGGCCAACCAGCTGCTCGCCAAGTTTGAGGAGAACGCTCCACAGCCTACAGGACTCAAACGACAGGTATGGAGGAGGTCACATGGTCCATATTGTGGTATTACAGCTGAGGGATAGAAAAGGGAAGATGAAGCCATGGGGAATAGATGTTCAGACCTTTTGGACATTTCTTTGCCTACTCATTGTAGCTTGTTTGTCCTCACATTGAATATTTTGATGAACATGTAGATTTCCTGCTGTGTGACGGGCCCTCTGGTCTCATGATTGACGAGCTGCAGGCCACTGTGTTAATGAGCTGAGGTCCAGAATGCTAATATTGGTCAGGCTGGGTATTGTTCCTGGTTCATGTAGGTGGCCTCACAATGCTGACTGGGCTTGGAGCACTCGGGTGAATTGGTTCGCAGAGCTTTGTTTTGCTTGCTACTGAAAGTAGGAGGGAGGAGTGGGCTCCGGGAACACTGGGCGGTATTGTTAATGGAGAAAAAGACGACTCTCAGCTGTTACTGTTTGAGAAAACGTCTTGTTACTGTGTGTTGTGTGTCTTGAAATAGCTGCATCTGATTTTAATATTTTATTAATCTTACAGCTTCTGTTTGATTATAACTTTGGCCATCAGAAGCTGATTATATGATTATGCTAATACAAAACTTCATAACGAGTGACGTTATGTGGGGAAGGCTTTGAGATCGATAGTCTAAAAAGTGTAACAATTGCTTGCCTAATCATATTCCCCCTCCTTTCCATCTATTGATGTATATTCTGCATGACATTTAGTGTTTAATATCTATAAGCGCTATTATAAATACTACACTCTCTCAGCATGATCTTATGACTATCTCTGTCACTTCCTTTTTATTCCTGAACACATTTTCCTACCACTGTGACTCATCCACCCACTCATGATTCACTTCTTTCTTACTGTTTGTCTCTCCTTGTTTCCTCCTCCTGTCATGGACTATTTCATGATGCCTTGCATGGTTATTCGGGCCTCCTATTGGCCACGCTCGCTGTCACTCATCCTCATCTGACCACAAAGGGGGAGTCTCTGCCCAATCTGGACCGCCTTTTGCCCCCTACCCCGCCCCAAACCCCTGTGAATGAGCCAGTGCGCCTGGCACCTGTCCCGGCATGGAGAAAGGTAAAGAGTGGAGCCGCCCCACCTTATCCCCATAGAAACTAACAACTAGACTGACCATCTAACCGTATGTTCCTGTGGTGTGCTGTAGTGGGGAAAGCTGCTTTGTGTTGACCTGTACTAGTCCTCATGGTCTCTGTAGACAGCCTGCGGATCTGTTGTGTGACATTTGGAGGAATTAACTCAATAGCTCTTGGCGTGTGGCTAACAAAACAATGCAAGTGTTTTTAACATCTCAACCAAATAGCTGTACGTGTGTGTGTGTGTGTGTGTGTGTGTGTGAGACATACGAGTGCGACACCATCATGGTTTCTCTTGTCCTGGTTCAGAGACGCACACAGCAGCAGGAGCAGCTGAGCATTCGCTACAAAGAAATGATCAAGTGTCCGACGCTGCCCAACAGAGGGGAGCAGGTATGGTTAGCTATGCTGGCCTGGTAGTCCACCCAACTCCTTTCACAACCCATTAAGAGCCCCCCTTCCCCCCCTGCAGATGGAAATGGATTGGCCTTTCAATCCAGAAGCTAGGGGATAGGGAAGGTAGCCTCATAAGCCATGAAACAGCTCCTGAGCACATCACACAATACAGGATTCTGGAAAACTTTCACTGAGAACCAAATAAACTCCAAGCACATCAGTCAACAAAATATAGGGAGTGTTCAGCTAGTTTCATGACTCCAAAATCTTGTCAACAACTGTTTAAACTAAGGTTTACAAATATAAAAAAGGAAATGTGATTCTACAACTGCATTGAAACATGTCAGCATTAAACAGATTCATATTTGTAGGCACTGACAGCCCATCGAATGCTTTGTTTGTTTAGTCAGATGTAGGAAGGGTTGATGTTAAACTGTAAAGACATCACATAATGAATGGCCATAAGCCAGGAATTGCTACATAGGTGCGATGCTTAAAACAAAAAAATATTTTAGAGTAATGTACAAACATTAACATAATTACTTACAGTCAGCTTTGTTTAGCAGTAGTTAGCCAGTTAAAGATATTTCTTCTAAACAAACAAAGCTCTATGTTTACATTCATTTTTATTTAGGCTTGAGGCCTAACAAACATGTTGAATGCATTTTCTTTCACATAAAACATTGGCAAAGGCAATAGGGCTTCAATTTTAATAAAATGCTGCATAGTTTACAGCCATGTTTGCTATCTTGGAGTGTTTTAGTGCATTGCCGGCACATTAGCGTTGGCAGGAACGTGTAAGTGCAAGATACAAACAACACAAGGACACACACATCATAACACCGCTCCATACCGAAAATCTTTACAGGGTACATTTCATATTTCTGCTGTGGAGGACACGTGTATTTTAAGTGACGCTTACCAGATAAGGAAAACAGAAACAGCGTGATGTCTACCTCCCCTCTCTTTCCTGTTGCTTTTTTTTCTTCTGTGCCCTGAGAGTTATATTTCAAGATTTCCCCCGCTGTGCTTCTGCCCTCACTATCAAAGTCGATACAAATAAGCTTGGTATTTTGGTAGCCAGCCACCAACACGACTCGTAGGTGTGTCGAATTCTTGCTAACTAAGATATACGATCCAGTGCTACATTCACTCCTCCAGCCACAGTAGAAGCCCGTCTGATTGTCACCCTGCTTTACTGTTCTCTCATGCGAATAACGGCGCCGGCACAGTTAAGTGCCAGCACCAGTTTTCTCCTGTTGATGCTTAGGAAGGTTTTTTTTTTCTTTTCACTAGCTCTTAAGCATTCACCTCACAGGCATTGATTTAAAGCTTCAAACTCTCCTGTTTAATGCAATTTAATTCACTGCTGTTCTTAAATGTCCTCTCACTGCACGGTAAGTCTGGCTGCTGAGTTAATTAGCTAAAAGTCAATTCTAAAGACTGCAAATAATCTTGATAATCCTAAGTACTAAGTACACAAAATGCTTAGGATATAATTTTTTTAATCCAGTCTCATATTCAGTGCTCCTTTATGTACACTACCGTTCAAAAGTTTGGGGTCACCCAAACAATTTTGTGTTTTCCATGAAAAGTCACACTTATTCACCACCATACGTTGTGAAATGAATAGAAAATAGAGTCAAGAC
>JAVQJL010029014.1:0-32088 GCA_036024295.1 Nannoperca obscura
GGCATAAATAGTGCTGCTCATGGTGGGATTGTTGGGTCCTTGTGTGTGTGGAAGTTGGTCTCGACCTGCTCCATGCGATAGAGTGCCCTGAGATAACTTTGTTATGATATGGCGCTATACAAATAAAATTGAAATGAATTGAATTGAATACGTTAGTAGTAGGAAATTATAAGCCATTATTGTATTTGAAAAATACTCACAATTGCTAAGAGGTTGCTGTCTGTACTCCAGCCATTTAAAACCTGAAGAAACAGCTGACCTGAATTGGAGAACCAGGGTTACCATGTTTCAAATCCGGGCGTTCTTTGAGGATTCATCAAACGTGAAAAACCCAAACGGTTCCACGCACAGCAGCATGTTTTGTAGAATTTGATGCATCTTCGAAATGTAACAAGCTCAACTGCAGTTTGGTGGGAATAGCAAACAACTATTAGACTATATGAGTAATGCTGTTCAGGAAACACCTCTTAGGATGCATATGTATGTGGAAGTCAAATATGTAGGCTACAATATTTAGAAAGATTTAAAAAATCAAAGTGCCTGTATTTTTAGAGGTTTCGGTGTGGGAGAAGCTGCTGCTGTCGGTGGTGAGGTGGGTGAGTTGAGCCATTGCCTCCCAGGATGTGTGAGATGTGATGTGAGACTCCACTGCCGTTCAAATCGATTTCTTTTCGTCAGGGGGGTTTCCCTCCTCCTCCTCACACACACACACACACACACACACACACACACACACACACACGACCACATTACAGGCGCGTGGACTCAGCCCTGCATCTGTTAACCTCATCATTATTTGCCCATAGGCCACCAGGCCTAGCACACTTGCTTTAAATAGAGCTTTATGAATTCCTGATGAAATCAAAATATATGGATTTCGCAACACACCGTGAGCAGATGGAGCAGGAGTCCCATTCCCGAAATGTGACTACGATCAGGCTGCAAGCGTCCTATTTTCAGTGTCCCTATTTCTAACATTGCTGGACAATAAATGAAATACTGTGCATACCTACCGTTCCGTATAACCTTCCACGGCTGTTCATTGCGACAAACAGCTCACTCTTCACCCCATACAGGCTCACCACTCCTCTCTCCACCGTAGAGATCTCGATTAGACCTGGTACAAGACAAAGAATTATTATACCCCACCATCCCATCATTCTGGCTGATTGTGTTTTGTCGTGGTGACTGTAGCATTGTGCGCTCTCTCTCTCTGCGTCTATGGGTGTAACCTTGCAGATTGCTGCGCAGCATGCCGAGCCTTTGTTCTGCATCTTTCACCCCGTCACACGTTTGCATCCAGGCGCGTGTCAATTAAGCGCATTCTGGTTATTGCAATAATTGCAGTAATTGCGTTGACGTGCACGGCTATTGGTCTCTGGACCGCCCTCACAGGGGCTGCGTAAAAATAAGTTGTGTCTAAAAGCGTCCATACATTCATGTCATGGTTGAGCTTGGGGAGGAGGGGAAGGAAGGGGGTGTTTAGCACTCATATAATTATTTTTAATAGATTTGTCTTTGGGAGAAATTCAATTCTCCCTGTAGAGTCGGATGACATATGATCATGCAGACGAATGGAGGGGACAGATCCATGCTTTCTGACTCTGCCTCTCTTTCATGTCTATTGCATTGCATCGGTGGAGGTATAACTCACTGTACTGGTTTTCATTATGTGCACCGTTTATCCTGCCGTCGGGGAGGATCTGAAGGTGAAACCCGATGCCCACGTTGCAGTAGAGCCTCCGCACTCTTTTGATGCCCAGCAGATAGTCACTCTCCCAGTTGAGCTCCGGTTTCTCCCCGGAGATCCCCAGTACAGAGCGGGAGAAGAGGGTCTCCCATCTTTTCTCCAGTAAAGTTGCGTTCGTCCTGCTGCTCGGTAAAGGGTACGCCGACACGATCCCCAGCAGAAAGCCCAGGAGGACCACGGCGGTCAGCGTCCAGTGCGGCGTGCCGGCCTCGCAGGACATACTGACGAGGAGCCTTTGCGCAACGGCCATCCGGTTTACCTTCGGGCCACGTGGTCAAAATTAATGACCCTAAAAATACCGCTCTTCTTGTTTTGCTTCCTTCGGCATGCTGGCTGCGGGTTATTTTTGGAGCGCAGATCAGGGCTTTGGGCATGAAACGCAAGCCCCGGTGCAGAGGAGGAGAGGAGACGGGAGAGTGCGCGGCAGAGCTGGAGGTGATGGTGATGTTGGTGGTGGTGATTACCATGTTTTGCAGCTCCTCCGCGCCTCTCTCTCTCTCTCTCACACACACACACACTCTCTCTCTCTCTCTCTCTCTCTCTCTCTTCCCCCTCCGTCTCCCTCTTGGTAAGAGTTCCGAATAAATCCTCTCCCACTCACCAAAAACTCAGTTTCAACCTTGCCAGTGCTATCGCATCCCTGGATGACATCATGCTGACTTCACCGCTGGGACAATACAAGGGTGAGAGTGCTGACAGACAGAAATATCAAGTCTGTGGAGAGTTGAGGGGAATAGCCTGCTGTCACTGCCGGACTGGAAGGAGAGAAAGCTTATTGGTGGCGCTCAGCGGCCGTGGTACGCGACGGGGCACTCGGGCTGCTCCCAAATTGGGTCGGTGGTCATATGTCTGTCAGGCCGCTTCCTTATTTAGAAGGAAGGTGTAAAAACAGGCCCACTTGTCACCGGAGAGCAATGACAGGGCTCTTGTGGTCCCACTTCTTCTGCTGCGCCGTTCAAGAACTTCCCCCGGCAAATCTGTTTTTCTGGGACTAAAAGGACGTATCAGGTGGACCAGAGAGCCTGCAGGGTGTCCACCGCCCCCCAGCCGTCGAGATCAGGGTTCGAGACCTCAGTGTCGGCCAGCATCCGCCCTGTTGACACGTCCTTGAGCAGCACACCAACTCCCCCCCGCAGCGCTACAGCGCGGTTGGGTAACTGAGGCCCAGAGTGGTATTTAAATAAAAGTATCACATTTTTAGAAGTACAACACAACCCGTGCACCCATGCATTCGTGAGAACTATGGAGGAGCAAGCTGGAGAGGCCCGTCATGAAATGGCAACCATTGTCGGCATGCCATTCCCTGCAACATGAAAGCCTCTCGTCTTTTCCATGTAATAGATAATGCCACCAGCAGCGTGCCCATGCGCCAGTGAGGCCAGTGCAGTTGCGCACCAGAAGTCTCTCCTGCACACATCAGTTCCCCAAGATTTCCAAAAGATGGCACCATTTCCAAGTTCATTTTAACCACTCCTGTACACTTAACTGCACAGGTCATTTTACACTACAAATCCCACATCAAATAAAAAATATGATCAAAATGCAATTCAGATTAAATGAATTCATGTAGTTAAACAAACAGAATTAATAGTTTAAATCGTAGATAGTAATACATGTTTAACATTGAAAAGAAGAATCAATCGAGGACAACATCTCATTAACAATGCAGTTCTTTAATTGTGTATAAAATCTATTTGGTAACTGCATATTTATACACAATCTGATGGATGTATACTGAAAATGAACTGAAACGTTTTTTGTGACTGAATGCATTTATGGCATAAGTGACTGAAATCTTGTGACAAAAACTGATTTTTAGCAAACCTGATCAATCACAACAGGACACGCACACTGGCTTTAACACAGTCGGACGATTGGCACGTTTCTGTCTGAAATTAAACCGCACGTTTGGTTGAAAGAGCAATATAGGGACTGAAAACAACTCCACCCATCTAGTGAAAGATATCTACGAAACAAGTGGTTATACAAGACCCTAAATTAAGAGGTTTCTTATTTGCCACAGAAAAAATAAAGCATCTCAGTTGTGTGACAGGAATAACGATACAGGCTACAAGGTTAATGACCACAGGGACAAATTCTGAGAACTTTCAGTATTCTCCTCTGCAGCTGCCTTGAAACATACTGAAAGCAGACATCAGCAATGGGCTCTGTCATGTTAAAGCTAAAGGAAAAGTGGGTAATGATAAAATAAATTATAGGTTTGATGATGCTTCTATACCTCTATACATCTATACAAATAATTTATCTCTTCACAGAAAGCCTTGCATCTATAAAATATGCCACAGAGGCCAATAGTTTAATACGTGCTATTTTGTAATTAAAGCATAAATAAATACATATGTACAAAAAGAATGTTTGAAAATATACAGGCACTTTTTTCTGACACTTCAGCTCCTGCTAGACAATATTTTTCTGTGCATTTTGGGTTGGAAAGGATAATTCAGTTGTGTGAGTGTTCTACTCTTTACCCACCTCAGGCAATAAGATCCTCCAGGACTATTTGAATCTGCTGAACCTAATTCATCATCCCTCATGTAGGACCGGACAAGCTGGATACAAAATGCTCAAATGAACTCACTCACTGGTTGTGAAACAACCCCGGTGTTTACACCAAGTGGCCAATTTCAAAACCTCAGCTGAAGGCCACAATACATAAACATACTGCATCATATTTATCGATGTGAAAGAACTGCACACTCAAGTCATATCACTTTTCATTATCCTTGCAAGCAATTACTCGTACTCTTCTGCACACGCACACCTTTTTTTGGTCTTTCAGGAATGGATGCTATGAAGTGGGCTTTCATTAGACATCCCCCTACATGTTTACACACAGCATTACATAACAAGCCCATGTGGATGTCCTAGATTGTCATTTCATCATTTCAAGGTACTAACCTGAGATGACTGTCCTGATCACAAGCATAGTTGGGCATGATGACAGTTCACTAGACTACTCTTGGCTATCTAGACAGAGGACATTTGTTGCAATATTTCCAGTTCCAGTAAACAGATTCATCCTTTAACCAGTCAAAAACCTCACCAACAGGTTGAATCACGAAATTCCCATAGGGATATACAGTAAATTTGTCTACAAAATATTTACAGGAAAACTGTTAATAGATGACACTAGAGGGGCGTGTGTGGGTGGGGGACTCCATCAGTTTTCCATGTCAAGGCCAGTTCACTCTTCAAGGAGAGTACCGACTCAGCCAGCAAAAGTTATATAATGTCCTCTGTAGAACTGGAGGAGCCTGAGAATATAACCCTGATGATGTCACAGTGATGTCATCAGGGTTACATTAAGTAAGGCTTCAGATTTCAACTATTTAAGAGAAAGACTGCATTGCAAACTGAGGGCATGGAGTTTAAAAGATGGTGGCACTTAACAAGTAGAGGAGCTCTAATAAAAGATGATACAGAGTTGTATTATGGGAAATGTAGGATCTAGCATTTTTCAAGCTTGACTCATTATAGGGACTACAAGTCAAAGATACTTTGACTGTTCTTTTGATCTGTCTCTTGCAAGTCACCCAACTTTATGGAGTTGCAATACCAAATCATTTGAGTAGCCCTTTAAGTGTGTTTTCATCCTGGATGGACAAGTCCACTGGTCCCACTTTAGTAATTCTATTTTCAAATGTGTAAAAACTATGTATTAATCTATCCATTCTGCTGCTGTGAAGATGATGACCAGTCTCCAGACAGGCTTAGTGAGTAGTAGATGTTTAGAGTACTTTTAAAAATTGTAGATAGCTCAGATTAAGACCATAAAAAAATTTAAATAAAAACATACTGTTACTAGCTGTGTATGAGGTTGATGACTTCCTACAGTAAATCTTTTGTTTGTGGTACCTGAGGAAAAAGACAATGGACAAAAAAGATGTCACAACAATAGGTTTTGAGAGAGATTACTATAGAAATCAATTGCATTCAGTACAGAGAAAACCACACCTGACTTCTTCAGGTGGCACTTAATCCCTGCACTAACACAGAAAGTGCACATCACTGGCAGATAACAAGTCTCGTGACATTTTCTTAGCCACTTTCTCTCATTACCTGCCACACACCGACAGACACACACTTCCAATGCAGTGCTTTCTTCAACTTTTGGAAATGCAAACACACAGTACTAGAGCAAGGCATTCTGGAAACAGTAGTGCATTGTTGAGGTCCACCCATGAAACCTGAATGACTGATTGTTAGTGATTCCATCACTCCCACATCTTTTGCATCCAAGTCTCAGCTTTTGAGGTCCTTTTGGTCAAAGATGATTTGACTGGCTAAGTAGATGGCGACAGCACCAAAGATGGCGGAGAAGGCGATATAGGCAGTGACGGACTGTGCGAACTGAACAATCATGCCCATGAAGAGGGTGGGGAAAACCTGAGAGAGGAGGAAGGTGCTGTCTAAGATGGCAAAGTCCAAACCCACACCACGTTTCTCATACCCCGACTCGGCCTTGTCCTGTTCGGTGCCAGCGGAGCTCGGGGCCATGCCGTTCTGGCTGTGTGGACTGGGGTAGTACTCATAACTGTCCTGGCTGATGAAGGCATTCCCGTTAGGAGCCCCTGTTTTGTGGTTCAGTCTGCTCTCCTCTTCCACAGGAGTCAAATACACATAATCCTGCTTGGTTGTAATGCCATTTTTATGCATGCTTTTGGTTATCCTTTTTGGCATATAGACCTGGAATGAGACAAGAATCGACTTATCAATCATACAGATTTTGTAAACATACTATCCTTGTGTATAAAGTTGTCAGATGTTTTCTTACCTCTTTCTCCTTGTGGTAGTGGCAGGTGAGTGTGTAGGGCAGAGTCTGCAGTGTGGCGTACGCATAGCCAGTGAGGGCCGCCATTACAGTGACCAAGACCACACTTTTGGACAGGCAGATGACCGAAGCAGAGACCGTGAAGCTCGCCATGCTGCTCAAGTAGACCCACCGTGAGCCAAAATGGCGAACCAAACGACTCATGACCAGGGAGAAGAAGGTTGAGGTAGCACACTGCAGGAACAGGCCCAGACTGCCCATTCGGATACCTAGAAGAAAAAATTATTATAATTCTTATATAAGAACTGATATAAGATAGCTTTGTCTCAGACCTCCTCTGTAGGAGGCACAGCTGTAATGATGATTCTAATCATTTCCTTCTATGGCCACATCTAGTGACAGATGCACAGCATGCAGGTTTGAAGACATTCATAGAGCTCTGCTGCACGGGCTCACTGTGTGGGGTGACAGAGTGCGACACAGTCATGTCAGTACTGGTTTACTGAGGTTATGTGCCTCCTTCCTCAAGTTTGGCCCAATGAGCCAGACAGAAAAAAAAACAAGCTTTTGAATGAGGTGATAGGCAAAAATAAAACATTGAATTTCCATCTTTTCACACAATCACAGAAAGCAAAAGTTTTCAGGAATTACCTAATTTAATAAACTGCAGTTCTTATGGGATTTTGTTTGCAGTGGGAAAATCGTTCCATTTTCAATATCGTAAAATATACTAGCTTGAACTAGCACGGACTGTATGCTAGGGGGTTCGTGAAGGAGACTTTCCAGGCCATATGATTAACACCATGGGTGTGTGGTCAGGCACAATGAGACACCAGGAGAGGAAGTCATCTTAATGTGTGTTTAAGAGGAGCCAGGATGGCTAGGCAGGGCAGCTGGCACCAATCGATGCTGGTTTTCTGTCTAAAACAGAACATGTGCCACAGGTTAATAATAACTAGTCAAAAACCATAAATTATAAGATGCAGTACAACTGCCTAACTAAGGTACAAAGAAACAATAATTTTTCCTTAACCCAAACCCACATATTAAACAATACAATCCCAATATATAAGAACAAAGGAACTCACTTTCTCACTTAGTCAAACAATTGCTACCAGCAGGCCCAGGGTTCCGATACAGGAAGTGCAAAAGGGCTCAGACCTGAACCTGATCCTCCATTTATAGCCGATCAGGCCAGGCCCCTCTTTCCACTTCCTGCTCCCCTGCAGACAGCTCCTCCTCCTCACCGGCTCTTCACAACAAATAGTGTTACCCATTTATCCACATATTTATTTCACCCCTTGATTATGTCTTTTTATTTGGAGTACCAATCCAAGGAAGCTGGACTGTCAACATGCATGGACCGTTATATATTTCAGTCTGCATTCAGCCTGATCTGCTTGCTCTGAGTGAACAGTGTGGGTCAGAAGTTCAGCACCAGAGCAGAGAATCGCTTACGTGAAAGCAGAATGTGGATCATATTACTCTTGGAAAGGCAAAGCTGCCGAGCCCACTTTGCAAACACTACAGAAGCTAATGAGGACCGAAATTCAAGCCCTCAGAGATATGGGACAGAGCCAGACGAGAACTCTGCTGAATCTGTGCACAGGAGAACTGCTGCATTATGGGAAAAGGGCTGTTACTGTAGTACAAACTTCACTGCAACCTCATCACAAAAAGAACAGCAGTTAAAAATATGAAATTTAAAAAGTCCATGCGACTACAGATAAAGCAGATAACCATCCTGAAGAGGAACATCTGCAAGCTGAATGATGTGGTTCAGTAACATCTGCTGGGTTTCAGATTAAACAAGCACGGCCCAGACAGACCTCAGAGTTGTGTGCTCTAGCCGTCTACCTGACTTGAATGAACATGTTCTTTGTGTGCCGATTTCTTGAGATTAATTCTTTGTGAGTGTGACATTCCTCGTGGTCCAGCAAGCACAGGGAGGAGAGACAGAGGAAAAGTCAAAAGTAAACAAAAAGTAAGGGAGGCATATGGAGGGGGAGAAAAGGGGAGGAGAAAAGAAGGTGGATGGATGGATGGATGGAAATATCAAACCAAAGAGACAGAAACAGCTGAGAGCAAGGATTGAAGGATGAGATCGAAAAGGTTGTCAGCGGTGGGAAAGGACAGATAAAACGAGAAAGGAGGCTGAGAATGACAGTTAAGAGAGATAATAGAAAGGCCAAAAGAAGGGAGAGAAATGTGGTGTAAGAGTCTGGCTGAACAGTAAATAAAAGGAGACTAGCAAGAATTGACTCAGACATGGTGTTAACTACAACTGCAGCTTCTTAAATTGGGCAGGATGATCAGCCTTTTATCCGTTTACTTCAGTTTCATGCTTCCCTGTTGCTGTTCTTTCTCTACTGCTGTCTGGTAAAATATACCAAAGAAAGAAGTCTTCCTAGCATGCTTGGCCCTCTTACACCACAGATTTGTTCAGGTTTATCTGCCTGTAGACAGTCTATCGATAGCTTCCATTTTGGTAAGATCATATAGCTAAGCATTTACATAGCTATAGAATACAGCCATACAACTGTCTAGCAGGATTAGTAACAACTCTTTGGTTTATAGAGCAGGAACAGGAAAGGATAAAGGCTGCATGTATTTGTTTACAAGTGCAGGGGTGGAAAGAAATACCTGACATTCCTTGGACTGGCTTGACATTGGCTTAAGCATACTTACACCAAGGATTTGTTACTTGTTCAGTGGCATAACTACACAAACATGTTCATCATCTCATGTAAAGTCTTGCGTTAGTGTCCATTTTAACGGCTAGTCTTTGCTATACGTGTCCTATACCTTAGCAGGAGTCAAAATGAGGGGCAGCAGGAAGGCATGCTGGAGCACAGGTTCTGTCTTCCACCTGTGCTGGAGGAATGCGAGTGCATCCTGCCCAGCTGTGACAGAGCAGACGCCACAGCCAGGATGGACTCTAAGTCAGTTTACGTGGACAGGTGGAGGAAGTAAAGTCATGTCTTGAGTCTCACTAGTGAATGAAGATTTTTCAACTCCCACGGAAAGATTAATGAAGGCACCATTTCATAACATCTAGTATGTATACCACAGTGAGCTACTTACACATTTGGAAAGATATGGTTTGAAAACAACAGAAATAAGCTCACATAAACAAGTATACCTTCAATATACTGTACAAAAAGAAGAGCTGACCTTCATCATATCTTTGCTTGGACACACTTCCTGGTAATGCGCTGGGCACTCCTTCGTACAGGCCTTCCCCCACAAAGTCTGTGTAGAAAAGCATGAAAGACATGACGGCCATCCAGCTGCAGAGCTGAGCCACACACAACTGCCTCATCACCCGCGGGACATGGCAGTAGCTCCTGTAGATGGCCGGGGTCATGGACCAGCATGTCCTCAGCAGGCACAGCAGAGTTCCAGACTTTAGCATCCTCAGCTTGCACTTCAGCAGGTAGCAGCACGAGCGCGGCACGCCGCACTGGCTGCCATCGATCGCACCAGTCCCGGACTCCAGTAAAGATACAGAACCCGCCAAGCCGCTGCTGGCACACGAGGGTTCCTCAGACACCTTCATGGTGATGAGCACACTGGACATGAAGATGAGGATGAGAAGGGAGAAGAGGCACTCTGCCTGGCCTCCTAGGTAAAGAGAGAGCAGGCCACGGCTCCAGTCCAGTGCAGGTAGCAAATAACCCACACAGCCTCCCAAGCTGACCATGAAGGAGAACATGGCAAAGGCTTGGCTGCAGTCTTCCTCGTCCCGATAGAGGTCCGACAAAAGAGCCTCCAGCGGTGTGAAGCACACTTGTCCACAAAAGTCAAGCAGTCCCACCCCAAAGATGAGGAAGCCCACCTGTAGCAAAGCAACAACCACATTAAGGGAAGTCACATTTTAAACTTCAACAGGTGGGAATATAACCATAGTGCAACATTTCTTGTCTCTTGTGCTGCTTTGTATGCAGAATTGACCAAAACGACAATCACAAACAACAAACAGGTCCCCTACCTGGAGGGTGTGCCCACCCCAAGCAAGGCGTGCAGCCAGTACGTCGGCATGGGGAATGATGAAAAGCGCCACAAGGACTCCCGAAGACAGAAGCCAGATGAAAGGCCGTCGCCTGCCGTAACTGCTGTTGCAGTGGTCACTGGCTGAGCCAATCAGAGGGATAAACAGGAGGCCGAGCACAGGACCAATACCTGTGGACAGAACCAGGGGTGCACAGAAGTAGTAACTAACAAAGCACAGAATATTTAGAGGACAAAGCAAAGACACAGAGGCTGTGGACAACATTGTGTGCCCAATGTGAATTTAAAAATGTTTGTGTTTTCCTTATGAAACACAATGCTTAAATCACACATTTCATTTGCACTCAAATTTACAATGAGATGTTCACAATATCCCACGCCAAAAACACACGCTATCTGTAAGATTTCTGTTCAGCTTCAGTGGCTTACAAAAGCTACTATGACTGGTTGACTGGTGTTTTGTTTTTCTGCCAGCCTTGGACCGGTCCCGTCAAGTCCTCCTTACTGCTGCCCTACCATGGGGTGAGCTGCACGTGTCTCTCTGCCATCATCACAGACTATGAGTGATGGTTCCTACAGATGGCCTGCTGCCTGAAGGTAACCCACCCTCATTCTCCTCCTCCACATGTGGCCGGGTCTGGCTAATTACAACACACCATGTTCGCATAGAGACACATGCACACACACACACACACACACACACACTATATTTAAAAACGACTCCGTCTTGGGGCTACACTTTGACATTTAAAAAAAAGGTACCCTGTGGAGTTTTCATTATAGACAAGCACAATTCTGTTAACATTCAGTGCTTCTCATCAAAAGATACTTTGAGGACAGCCATATTGTGAATTCATGTCTGTTCTCATGCACATGAACTCCACAGCAAAAACACATGACTGGCGATACATAACTTAACCAAGATCCATGTTTGACAAGACACTGAAACATTTGTATTTCAGGTGTCTGAAGAGTACTCCTGAAGAGGCAGAAAGACCCAATGTCTCAGACAGGCAGACAATTTGAGAAAGACAGACAAGTCCACTGCAGCCAGGCAGTCAGCACCTCCACCACATTTCTTCTTGCTGCAGCTGTGGAGGCCAATCAAAACAATCCTCACCCTCTACAGCTGTAAGACTTACTGTCTCATAAACTCTCTCACCACTCAGTAGCTGCTCACTAGTCCCTGCAATATACTATGCATCACGCACAAAGCATGCTTTCCAGCCTCTAAATGCATCGCATATATAGAGTGATAGATATGCGTGTGGTGTCTAACCTAACCCACACACCACATATGATCCTACCAATACAAAATGCCTCACATTCCACAATTAGCTTTGTTATTTAAATACACGCCTACATTTGCTTAAAACAACAAGAGTAATGGACTCCTCAGCACTCAGTATCTTCTGCACTAACAGAGGGCAGAGAAAGAAAGTAACAACTGGAGGACGAAGCGGCCAACAAATAGCTATTAGATAAAGTACAGAGCAGCCATCTGAGAACCTGCCACTACTGCTTGGGGAAATTGGCTTTAACCCTCCTGAGACACAATATCTATCTTCACTCAGATAACACCCAGGCACTCCATTAGAATACAGGGAGATGAGAATTAGGTTGACTGCCATTTCCAGATTGGCTTACAATGCAAGCTGTTAGGGAGGAACTCGACAATGAAATCATTTTTCTTCATATCACCAGCAGCTGTTAGAGGAACGAAAGAGTAGTAGTGTATATTGTTTAATCTTTATACTTGAATAGTCACTTCTGTCATCCACACAGAGCCTTTTGGTTTGGTGGAATTGTATCTATCATCTGTACAGTCACAAGACAATGTCTCAAAAGAGAAGCTTTTAGTAAAGACCATGTGAATGCCATTTGGGCTGACAGGATAATGCAACTATTCACATCATTTACAAGTAAAGCGAGTTACAGTGTGCAAGTATATATACACACACACACACACCATACAGCTGATGGTGATTGTGTATATGTACACACATTCCACTAATCTGTGAGCGCCAAGATAACTGACCTTTTTCAAAAAACAAACCTGTCTCGCCTAATGTTTGAATCAGGAAGGGTTCCAAATAGTTTCTATTAATTCTTCCAGAATATTGTTAGACTGAAAGGTCTGAGACAACTAAAGCCACAAATACACAACCAGAGGGAACAGTGAATGACACGTCAGCCAGACAAATAGGTGCGGTCATCAGCTCCAAAATGATTGTGTGTATATCTGCTGTTGCACAAGGCAGTGCACTGCAAACAGAGCAACATGAGAAAATTTTCATGGCCCTTCCCAGAATCCCTGGATATGATGGTGCACTTAATTGTAAAAACAATAATGTCAGTAAAATGTTTTGTACATTAAAAGTGCCCATTAACTACCCTAGATTTAAGATTTACAATGTAACCGATTCACCTGTACAGTATGCACATTTTTTAGGCTGTAAATCGCATTATAAATATTTTCTAGTATTTTTCCATACATAGAAAATAACAGCTTACAATACAGTACAAAGTGTAACAATGGTCAACAAACAAAATGACCATACAGCTGGATCAATGCCTCTCAAGAAAAGTGGTATATTATGAGCTGGATTGTATTGCAGTGTATGTGTCCACCACCTGGATTTCTCATCAACAGGTGCTTTTCAATATTACTTTACATCTAGCTTCTGATAATTATCCTGTTTGTGTGGATCAGCAGCAGTCCGACACTACAGCAGTTTAAATCTCGGAAGGTAAGCGACGTGAGACTTTGTTGTAGAAAATGTCGGTCACCTCTCTGTTGAAAGCGTTTGCCTGAGGACAAAACAGAAGATGAGCATTCTGGATTCCAACACATGCTGCCTGCATGATACATTTATTTTAAACTTTTGTTTTGCAGTTGAACCATTGTCTACACTCCATCTGGATTGTCCACATCTTAGAAATATTTTTTTTCATCAGATTACTTCCCCATGCTTTTCAGTGAAATTAACGTGCAACCCTATCGCGTGTAATGTCACTTAGTGGCTCATCATTTGAACCTTCTTTCCTTTTTACCAGGGAGTGGTGTTGTTAAACAACAGGCTTCCAATGCCTCTAAAGTTCTGCTATAGAGAAAACTGATTAGACAGTGTTTGGCTGTTCAAATCCATTTTCTGCTAGTTCTAGTTCCAGATGGACACTTTTTTCTCAGCAGATGCTATATAAAACAGTATGAGACGACTATAGAAAACCTGTGGGAAAGCTGTGATACAGGGTAGAACTAATCAGTTGTCAAGCATTGTGTGGACAATACAAATATTAGTATGTATGTGTATGTATTTAAAAAAAAAAAAGCCATAGCATATCAAATGTACATTATACAGTATGTAGTAATATTCTATCCAGTGAACATACTTATGTATCAAATACACGTAAAACATCCCTACAAAAGTCCTTTATTTACCAAGAACACAACAATATGTGTATGACCTTAACTAATAGAAAACCAATAGTTTCTCCTTGTTTTACAAAGTGCGATGGGAACTGCAATAAGCAACACTATGTGTCAGCCTGTCTGGAGATGGCGGCTTGTCCTCCGGCAGTTTGCCCTCCTGCTGCCTTTAAATTAGCGCCTGATTACCACCTCAACAAAACAACAGGTTATTTGGCCACTGATTTGTGTAATGGCCTCAATTATGTCTTTATTACCTGAATGGGAAAGAAGCTAGACGCCCTGTGGCACGGTTATGCCTCTGTGCAACCCCCCCACCACCACCACAGGACAAGGTCACATCTTTATGCATTAACTAATTTACAAAACCTTACATTCCTTGGAGGGTACGGCCTGTTCAGATTTACAATACTTCTCATGACGTCAACAGCGACAGTTAATTTGTGTTTTGGCTTTAATGTAACCACAGCAAACAAAGCATTCACACTGGTTCAAATTAAATTGACTTTCTTTTCAGCTCTATGACAATTTACAAAAAGTGAATAATGGCACTCAAGGGCTATAAAAATGTATAATTTCAACCACTTGGACAGGAAACAATTGCTCATGTGGTTAGTAAACAAGCCCCAGAGGAGACAGTTGTATCCTAGCAGTCTACTCATGAGAATGTGGGCAAGTGCCTTTCATGTCTCGTGTCAGAAATGATGAGGTTGTGCATATGTGTACAAGAGAAGACGGCAGAAGCAAAACACGGGCTCTTTCACACACATACGTACACTATGAGGCAGCAAAGAGGCCTGGTAACCAAATCCCCCACCCTCAGTCTTTACCAAGTCCTTACCTAGCACCATGGTCATGTAGCGCTCCTCCACTCCGGCCTCCAGCAACAGTGGGGGCACGTATGTGATCCCAGCTGCCACGCAGATCTCCAGGCCACAGGTCAGGGAGTTCAGCAGGATGAGACGCCACTGAGACCTCCATCCGGGCATACTTACGGGGGCGGGTTCACCTTTCCTCACCTCTGGGATGGCCACTACTGGTCGCAGGGAAGTGGAGAGGGACCCGGGCAGGGGTAACAGGGGGATCGTGGGGAGGCAGATAATGCCCCAGTGGGACGAGAGGACTGTCGGGAGGGACAGCAGCAAAGACACGTGGATGTTTCTGATAACCTGGAGGTTTCATCCTCTCCTCAGCATTGTGGATCTGAAGAGCAGGGGGAGAGGAAAGAAAGTTTTAACAACTTTTGAACAGCAAAATGACAGAAACACTTATATGACACACAATCTCTGCATAGCATAATGTCAAACAGTAAATAATCTGGTGCCCTTTAAGACTTTGAGAAAGGGCTATGGCACGCCACATTAGACGGCTCATTCCCAGGTTGCTACACCTGTAGGTCAGTGGCCTCAGGTTGCATGGGGAATGTCAGCGTGACCACTTTCTCACAACAGAATTCAATCAACGTAGATTCCAACATAGTTTCCAAAAACATGGAAATGACAGCGACAGTCACGTATATACGATACTGAGTTATTCTCTGAGCTCCTTACCGACAGCAGGAGCATCAACAGGCGGACAGAGGGGATGAGTCAGATGAAGCTACGTGGCAAACCCACCAAACTGTTTGCCAAGAGAAAATCCTTCCTTCCCTCGCTGCTTTGCTTTCAGTCTCAAAACATGCATCGACCTTTAAAAAATGGCCAAAGTTCTAATTTCCTATCTTTTTCCTTACTGTGTCTCCCTTTCCCTTCTCCATAATAACTAGTATTAGTGGGAAGATGTAAAATCCACCTTCCTTGGCTTCCGCGTCATTATCTGTATTATTAAGCTCTGATTGCAGTTTTAGTCACGTACATGAGTCCTCCTCCCAGAACTGTTCAGCAGATGTCTCCCATTGTTCAGCTTAGCGTCTTCAGCACATGAGAAGACAGGTCACTAGAATGAGACCAGAAGGCTGGAGGTAGATTAAGTCACACGTGAGAATTGTCACGTTCTTATTGTCAAGAAGTATCCATCTCATCTCTGTTCACTGTAAAACCAGCCCTTATTATAGTCTTACATTTGACTGATATTAATGTGAAGCAATGAGGTGGTATTTTAATTCTAAAGACAACTCCCACCCACTTGAGACAAATATGACATGGATATATCTGACTGCCTCCAGTCTGTGTACAGATCTCTTTTGCTTCCTAGCTAGATTACGATTATCGTCACCATCTTCCATTGAGGTGTGCGTTGCTTTAAAGCAGAGGGAAAGAGCAAGAACAGTCAGAACAGCAGCAAACACAGAAACAACAAGGTGCTATATTTGCATTTGGTGTGACATTTTTCTGCCAATGCTGCCCATCTGTTCTCTCTTAGCAAACAAAATGGATGTCATTATGTCCAACAAGACTTGCACAATGCATAATGCACTGAACAATATGAAGACACAAAATAGATGACGTGGTTATCACAGGAAACTACAGAGGATTAGGGCGTTAAAACAAGTAGTTTCCGACAAGCAATTTAGGAGTTTCATTTCCTTAGATGTCAGTTTCACATCATTTGCACAAATCACCATCATCAGGCATCCCGGACAATGGCCATCTAAAAGCTCTTGTGTCTTTCACATGGTCATCAAAAGTGTTAACTGAATGTCATCAGTGATGCCATCAAGAGTTCCTGCAGCATTCATACATTCCCAGCTCAGTCATTATGAGTCCTTTGATATAGAAGCTCTTTGAGAATATGAAGGACAAAGCGACAGTGTTAGCAGGCTGGACTGAGCAGGGGCCTGGGTCACAGAGAGAGAGGACCATTTCACACCAGTCAGATCTCATTCGCACCCAGACTAGGCACACTCAGACACCCATCAGGGGACCTGCCTTTGCCCCTACAGCTGGTCTGGCCACCACAACCCCCTGCCAACATATTCTGTGAGTGCGTGCGAGAGAGAGAGAGAACATTCCCCCTCCTCTCCTCTGCATTTCTTCCTTATCCTTTCTCAGCCCCTGAGGTCAACTTCGTCTCTGACCTGCATTTTAAGAGGATGCTTTTGACATGTCTGCCCACGACTGGTTATGCCTTTATGGTTCTGCATCTCGGTGTGAATAAATTTATATTGCAGCCCCAGCTGACACTCTGTCAGATGTTCTCACAGAAAACAGAAGGGCCCCCAGTGGCAAGAATAGAGAAATCTGATTTGTCCACCCAAGCAGCCGCGGCCTGTCTGGACGCCTGCCCGAATGCAAGTCAGATTCCAGGGTTTTGTAAACTGAATGGTTTGCTTAAATGTTGACCCGTGTGGTTCTGGCAAGTCAGAGCTAGGACAGGGGAGAGGGAGGAGGATGGAGGACTGAAAGACGAGGGCAGGGGTAAAGTGATGCAGAGGAGCATTTATCACTCCATTTGATCCAACTGGAAGTCAAAGATACAAATAAAATCCATTTGTTTGTTTTAAAATTTTGTACCCTTTAGTCAATGCAATGTCTGCGGCATAGGCACAAAGCTGGCATTTTAGGGACACCTGACCCTACAATATATTCCAGTCATGCTCTTCATTCGTCTTCCCATAGCCTTGGAGACACTAACGCATGTACACACTGTTAGACAAACTGCTCCCCTTGTCACCTTATGCGTTTAAACACTACAATCTGAGCCCGGCTGGTGAAAAGGGGGGTGGGGTTGCTTTTGTCAGCTGTCCCACTGCTCCATTACCAAGGCCTATTCAGCCACAGCCCCCCCAAAACAAAAATCCATCCTAATGACTCTGAGCGGTATTCTTACAACACAAAACAGGCTTTGTATACATTGTGCCAGAGAGAGTAATGTGATAGAGTGGGGTATCAAGTCTATCAAGTATTTTATTAATGTGCTCATATAGATGGTAGGACATAGAAAGTTTGTGTGTGGGGGGGTTTGGGTTCTCCCATCAGACAGGCGTGAGAGGACGTCAGAGCCACAGGCACAGTGGAGGCCGTAGCTGCAGAAACCTCAGCAGGAGGAACTTGGTGTGTTTGGCTTAGGCTGAATGGCTGCAGCACTCTGCGGCCTTCCTCCCTTTGAGTTCCGGCACATTAATGAACCCGACCGTCTGCCCGCAGGAACAAGCAGGACCAGCTTTTATGCTGACTGCTTCCCCAGGCTTACTTCCTGCAAACCCTCCTCTACTCTCTGAATAACATACACAAACAGAAGTTAAAATGGAGCAACTCGTAATGATGCATGCCTTAATACCACTATGTCAGCATTTTTTAACAAATTGTCATGGAGGCCATGGGAGGAGCCGGTCGTCACTGAATGATGTCACGCTGAGAGGGTCCCAGACGGGTTCCTTCTAGACAGTCCTCAACTTGACCTCAGAGATAAATGCCAGGCTTTCTACACGATGTCAGAACGAGGATAACAACAAAGCCCTGAAGAAGCAGACTCAAACCGTGTTGTACATCGTATACCTGGATGTCAAAATTGTATTTATACATACAAATATCTCCACTACTATTACCTCTTTCAGTCCCTCTGCCCACCTAAAAAATGTGCCTTCATCATTTATTATTCACATTACAATTGGATTTAACTCTGACTCTTTACATGACAGTTCAGCTGCTCTCAGTGCGTACTTGTCAAATGGCATTTTGACTGCTTTCATTGCTCTGACATTTCAGCTGCTGTCCTCTCTTACTAATCAGCTGATGGCTCACTTGCACACTGATAATTCAACTGCCACCAGGGCTTAAACTTAACATTCAAATGCATACACTGATTATACACTTCATCAGCTTTCAGGTTTTAAAACAGGTGTGTTCAGAGTCAAAGTGAAACGAATGTTTGCCTTGCATCATTTGCGTCCTCACATTGGCTTTGCATGCCATATTGTTCCTCTAAAATTTGCAACAGTTACACTTTAAATGACAAATCAGCTATTTTTAATGCTTACAACTGCATTAAAAATATCTGTTGAAGCTATTTTTAATGCTTACAACTGCCACACCCTTTCAGTGCTTTAACTTCAACCGTCACTTCAGCTGCTTAAACTTAATTGTTTGCATTTGAAATGTTGTATGGGTGCATTATTATTTTGGAGACATTACATTACATTTAGCACATGCTTTTATCCAAAGCGACTTACAAGTGAGGAGGTGATGGGGGGAGTCCGGGGATGAACCCATGACCTTGTGGTTGATAAGCACACAGCTGTACCTCTCAGCCACCACACCTCCAAACCAGACACTACCTGTTTGCACATTACTTTTCTTTTTCTTTTCTTAATCTCTGTCCCTCTGGCACTCTTTCCTCCATCTCCACCGGGTGTTCTGTTATCTGGCCTGTTATCCAGATGAGGACACCATCAGACCTCTGGCACCATTTTTACCCAAACACACAGTTTCCGTCTGTTACTGACAACTGGATAACAACACGTAACTTGTTTACGCTACTTCAGTAAAAAAGTTTAGTGTTTGATATGTGTTCTGCCTCTGCTCACTTGAAAGGCCCCAGCTGTGCTGACCCTACCCCCCAGCCTGTAATCTTAAGCCCACATCCGTCACTGTGACCCCTGACCCTGCCTTTCACCGCAAATCATGTGACCAACCTAACATTTCAAAGCTGTCTGCTGGCAATATTCTCCCTCCTGCACTGCCTAGTTAAAAGAAAAGTCGACCTGTCGGCGGTTATTTTAAAGAGGTGTTTCTGAGAGAAGATATGATGGAAGGACACACATCTTATAATGGAGCAGGAAAGGCGACAGGGTCTTATTTCCGGAGGGTCTAATGACACTCTTTGCAGTGCCAAAATGTGAAGTGCTCTTTACATCTCTGCACCCAATTAGGACGATGACTCAGAATAAGTCTGTTAAGTTTAAAAGACCAAAAAAGATGACAAGAAACTAATCGTTCGTGGCTCCTGAGAGAGCAATGCTATCAGTGTCTGTTTAGTCAGAGAATGTAATTTGTGGTTCTAGGGGAAAATCTATTACCAAAGCAGTCATCCATTCAGAACACAGTACAAAATACCCCAATACTATTTTAAACAGCATCTAAAACACCAACAGACTCCAGACACCAACCTTGGAAAAGTGAGTGAAGGGAAGTATCAGTTCTTATCTGAGGAAGACTACGGAGGATCCACACAGATACAAAAACACCCACACACATATCACACTTATCAGGTGAATGTGAGAGGAATGCAGGCTAGGTTAGGTTGCCCTGGTGTGGGACCTGTGTGTGCGCGTGTGCGTGTGTATGTGTGCGTGCGATACCGTGCACCTCAATTTGCATGGGAAAATATAACCAGCTACGGCTCATGGAGGCGACGGTTATCATACTGGTCCATGCAAATAGCACAACAATGGAGCACAGCAGAGATCAGCTTGTGAGTGAATGTAGCCGATAACGTGCCTCCCCGTGAACTCTGGCTTTCACTCACTTAAAACCCATTGTGTCAAGGAGAAAGGATTAATGTGAGGCAATCCAAACGCTAACGAGTGTTCATTCAACTGTGATCAGGTGTGTTTACATTTAGTTAATAGAGCGGTCACATTTTTTAAATTGGGCTTAATCAACGACCAGTTAATCGGTGTAAGATGGTATTTTCTGATCAACACTATGTTTTTACATGCAAGCATGAAATGTTTATAAGATGCAGGAGAAAGAAAAGAAAAAGACATTTTATGATTCAACACAGCTGTTTCACATTTTTTCTTTATAGTGACAATTTGTGTCTCTTTTTATATCAAAGTAACTTGTGTTCAGTTACTGTCAGCAGATGTTTATAAATTGCTCAACCTCATTTAAAACATGTCATAATTTAAGAAAAAATTACTAATATAGCCATGTTACAGCATTTGTGATGTTATGTGTTCAGTCAGTTTTGGGCTTAATTTTAATTTCAAGAAATGGCATGGCTTAATTTTTAAACATTTTATTAAAAGTATACCATTCGTGTAAAAATTGAATTCTTGTATAAATAAGTGTCAAAAACATGGCTTAAATTAGACTTATTAAAAGATACACATTGGCACTCACAATTCAGAGGTATAGCATTCATATTTCATACGCTACAATGAGCTCATCAAATTCAGAGGAAATTCATCATGCCTGGCTGAATGACAGCATCTCAAAATGCCAAATGCATGTGCAAGCGTTACAAAAATGTTTCATTTTAATTATTTTTCTTCTATCTTGTACGTTAAGTATTTGCATTTCTGGCCTTTTTCACATTGAATCAAGACAATGTAAGAGATAGTGTGATAATAGCTAAATAACATGATGAGCCACAAAGGAGCAAAATGATACTCACCAGCCAAAGAAGTGAAGCTCAAAAAAGGTCCATCTACAGACTAGCATTGTTGAATATTAAGCATCTAATCTATTTTAAAGGCTGTTCACTCAAGCCACTCCACTCACTTGCAGCACATATCTGCACTGACTCTTTTGACCACCTGCTTCAACTCTATGCTCAAGAGTCTGACTCTTTTTTTATCCTGCTTCTTTTTGTGTCCCCTGTTCCCTCCTCTTATTTAGCCCACGTCCTCTGCATCCCTCCCATTATCCCCCCACCCCCTCCCTCTCCTGTGTCTCAGCCTGTAAGGTGGGAATTGGGAAAATCCCAAAGCACTTGAGGAATTCTGTCTGTCTGTCTGTGTCTTGAAAAATGACTCGTTTCTGTTTTACCCTTAAGATTTTGTCTGAAAGACCAAATTCAGACCAAAGCTAAAACCTTAAATATAGCGCACACTCATACATACACACACACACACACACACACTCACCTGTGTTGTATAAAAGCAGGCAGTTAGGAAATAAAGAATGAATTGATGTCATATAACAACCCCACACTGAGGCCACTCCCCCATCCCTTCTCCTTCACTATCTATAACCACTCCCTAAAAGTTCTGTATTATACCCCCTGACCCAGTATCATGTTCAGCTGCCTATCAGGGCAGGGGCAGCTCTCCCACCCACTCTCATTACCTCCCTTCCTGCAGCCCAGTCTTAGTTAAGCTCACACTCCTGCATGACCGCTTGTCCATGGACTGCTTTAACCCTTTTCCTGGTTCACCAGCTAAGCCAGCAATAAGCCTATTTGAGTAGACACGTACATGCAACACACACACACACACTATCACTCCACCCCCGGCTGGCTGCCATATCTGTACCCCATGCCTCGAGGCCAAGACCAACCCTCTATAGAAAAGCTTTTAATTAGATAACAGTGAGAGGAAGAAAAGAGGTGGAGCTGAGGGAGATCTAAAATGGGGAGGGTGGTTAGTGGTGGGTGGATGGTTGGGGTGGGGGTGTTGAGTAATGTCATTAGACTACGGCCGGCTTTAAGGAATCTCCATTTCCAAAGCCCAGAGGCAGATCAATAAAAATAAAAAAAATAAAAAGAGTGCAGAGAATGGCTGCTGGCAGCATTTCCTCTTTGCAACAGGAGCGACTTGCCTGGAATTAAGAGAATTCTGAAAATCCCATTTTGGAGAAAGGCCAGGCCTCACTCACTCAGCCAGGACCTCTATGTCCCGACTCACCAATTGTGTATTAGCACTCTGGAACTTTTGTTCAGATATATTTTGGATAGAACAAGCACAAACAAAACGCCCTTCCTTAGATAAAAAAGTATATCATCTCATTGGTGCACAATTACCCACCCCAAGTACAAATATGCATGTCTCAAACACACACCCTCCTAGTAGCCCAATGATTAATTAAGAATGGAAAAAACCAAAATGGTTTTTATTGCGTCAGTCCAGGAGAACCGTATGGATGTAAGAATGAGACTCCAACCAAACCCCACCAAAACCTCAAGTTCCACACATACCAGACACTTACTTCCGCCAACCAGCTGATAGCTCTTTCTACAAAAGGCTCCGTTACAACATAAAAGGACACTGCACCGTACACATCTTCAGCCTTTTTAATGTCCTGCAAGGATGTTGCTATTGTTTACATGGTGTGTGTGCACTTAACTACGGCTTTGGCTAAAAGATGCACGAGAAGTCTGTGCAGGCAAAGGAGGTTTTAATTCCATGGTAGCCTTTTCCACAAGCCCGGCTTCTCTGGTGCTGGCCAAACCCAACATGCCCATAATAAGCTACGACACACTGCTCTTTGCTTTGATAAACCAAGGAAACCAAAACAGTGTGACAGAAATAGAAATCAAGGGCCAGTGTTCTCGCCATAGCAGCAGGGACCCAGTAAAGCCTAAATGTCACCCGCATTATACATAGCACGAAGGATGGGAAGGATCAATCACTCATTGTGTGCTTCCATGGCAAATTAACCTTTTAGTAAATACGTGACGCAGATGCTTAAACACAGAGCTTCTATAGATACTTAATAGCTTTTAACATGTAGCGCCTTCAGGGTTAGCACTACTCCAACAGCCCTCTAAGAGCAGCAGACAGTTAACATTCTCCAGGAGTTATCTATACCAGGACATAACATAGACGGTCCAAGACTCTTTAGATACAATCCCCTAAGGCTTCAGAATCCCATCAGTGTTTTACTTACACAGAGCCATCTGTTGCGCACTGCCACAGCTGCCACAGTATCATAAATTATGAAAATTCAATTATGAATTGTTCCATAAAAATAAAAAAAGAAAGGGACCAATCATACTTTGCACAAGACTGCTTCACGCAGGCCTGAGAAGAGAAGACATGCTCAAAGTTAACTTATTTGCAGGATTTCTCCTACGTACTGAATGTCAGGGCTAACATGTGCAACGCATTTTTTTTTTCTTTAATAAAAATGTGACATGTGAGAAATGCAGGGATGTCTCTTTCTTTGTAGTTTCCACTGTGCCATGTGCACCACTCTAGTATCATCACATGATTTGTTAATATTGGATTAAACTGGATTTTAGACGCAACATGTGTCAAATAATTACTGACAAGGGATGCAACATTACATGCGCCGTGTGAACAGCCCATTTCTGAAACAGATGTCATTTTCCTCTTTTAAAGCTTTTAACGTAAGACATCTGCAGCAGCAAATTTTTACACGGAACAAAGGAAAGTCCACCAGACCTAGACCAAATAAAACAATTAAGCAAATAAAGGGGAACACACCATGGGGAAACTGCTTCTCTTTTCTAAGTGAGTTTAATAAAGCTGTACATATAAAAAATATGCATAATCAGATTTATCTTGACTTACTTCCATCTAGATCCATTAGCTAGTCTAATAACTGGACATGTAACATCAACAACTGCAAGGGCATGACTTTCAAATTACCTAAAAAATAATGTTAGTTATTTAGGGCGTAAGATCAGTAGTCAGATCACCCATTAGCGACACGTCTTGTGTACATAACAAGGCTACTACAGTGAATGATAATGACTGAAATTAAAAAAGCCATTTTCTATCCATCTATATATATATAAAAAAATAATACACACACATATACAAACATTTTAATTTATTACTAATCAATGACTAGGCAAATTTGAAAGAAATTAGGGCAGTTTCTCGTTAATTCAACATTACACTTGCCCTATACACTTATCCCCTAGGTATGAGATGGCAATAGGGATGGAAATTAGCACCAGCCACATGTTGGTAAAATATGAAAGTGTCTGCTTGATTACTGATTCTATCCCCCCATCTGGTAAAAACAACAAACAATGATAATAAAAAGAATCTTTGTCACGCTCTGATCCCTTTTCATACAGTGCTATACATTAGCCAAAAGATCTAAGTTTGTTCTGTTGGGTGGAATTTGAACGGCTTCATGGATTTGTGGTATTGTTGGGATAAAGTTTTAAAAATAAGAAATGTTGCCTCGTCTTGTACCCACAAGGCACTGTCCAAGATATTTATTAAATGGAATAGATTGAGTCTTTGAGATTGGCCATGAAAAAAAAGTTTAAATTTTTTATAAAAGCAATAAAATGGTCTATGTAGTCCACCATGACGGGCTTACTTTTCCTTATTACATGGCCTCACAATGTGACCCATGCATACGTACATATTGCAATTTTGATTCTGAAACAACACATTGTTTAGCTGTTAGTAGCTATAGTTAAGAACAATAAGGCCCAGTAACCAGGTTTCATTTACACTATGAGGTTTGTTCTTGGCTGCAAGAAAGACGCCAGTGGAAGTTTTAAGCTTTGTTCATACTTCAATATGGACACCTTCTATACATTCTACAAATAGGGCGTCAGTGTACACAGCCCACTTCCACACATCTTCCAGCTCCTTTGTTGTATTTGACTGAACAGCAAGTTAAAAAAAAAGAAAAAGAAATTGGCATGTGCAACCGATTAATTAGAACCATGGACAGGGCATTCAGACCATAAACATACAGTATACGAAAACAAGCATCAAGTTTGTTTTTCTAGCACATCTAGTGTGTACAGTCTGGTACAGCATAGGGGGACCCACGCAGACCTGCGGCTGTGGCAAGCATGAATAGGCCTTTACAGTGTTTTGTGCAATTCCTTAAAATAAGGGCAAGTGAGCAAACTTAAAAATATACTTGAGGAAAACAATAGTAGTGTAGAGTCACTGGGTGACTTGTAGGAAGTTGAGGGCTGAGAAACATTATGGATAGAGGAAATGGTGCCACAGAGGCCCTTCCAGCCTAGAAATGCCAAGGTCATGAACCTTCCAGCTGCATGAAAAAAGTTAATACAGCAGCGAACAGACGACTGATGGACATAAGGACAGACGAACATCAACGGGTCCATCTCCCTTTTCCAGCTATTGTCAGAGCAGGAGTGGCTCCAAGGCACAATGATTAGCGCCCGAGTCAAATGCTACACAAACCAGATGGTAAAGATGGAAGAGAAGGGCAAAGTCCTCTTCTTCCCTCCTTCAGGAAGACAGACACAGACACACACAAACACACTTTAAATCATTTTTAATAAACGTCTTGCCCACAGTCATGGAAGTGCCTGCAGTGAAATCATAGTCATATTTAATCTGGTCTTTCCTTTAAAAACACAATAGGAATGGTTTCACAACATGACTATCTTTGTGTGCCCAACCCATAAACACAGACTAAAAAGGCAGGAGGCTACTCCTGGAAGTAGTGCCTTCTCGGAAAGTAAGAAATGTCAATCGTCGGTTCTTTAAAGAAAAAAAAAAAAAGAAAAAAGGCTGCCAACAAAAGAAACATGTAATCAAGGCAAATCCTTCCTTCCTTCATTTTAATCATGTACTCTGAACCTCGGACAGGACGCTAGATATCAAACAATCCAAGCATGTTCTCCAATGGGACATTGTTTACCGCCAACTACCAGAAATTCCATTTGGTGGAATTAGAAGCAGGCGCCTTTTTCACACATGTAGGGACCGTCAGACAGGCACCCATCATGGCTGATCCGCTAAGCCTTCTGTACCAAACATTTCTGACAAAACAGTGAACTGGCAGGAGCAGGCATTAAGGCACTCGCACACATATTGACTCAAATCATAAGCTTGATCCTTTCACAGTGCATCTCACATATCAAAGGACTCCCTCAAACACTCAATAGCATCCCTTTCAGCCTGCTACATGAAAGAGAACACTGTGGTGTCTTATAATATGCTGTTTTCCCATTCAAAGCCAAGCTTCAAAGAGGGCCAAATCAAGTTGGAAACCTTTCACTGTTCCCTTGGCTTGGTGTTTCCCTGGTAGTTTCAGTCAGAAATTATCAGGAGGTGGCAGGGTCAATCATAATTTGGGAACCTAAACGCCTGACCAGATTTCCTCTTTCTAGATCTGCCACTTCACCCACTCCCAGGGGCTTCTCCGACTCGGAGTCAAAGAGAGAGTGTGAATATGTATCGCAAACATCTGGCCAAGTCCTTATCACCATGGGAAAATGTCTAAAGACAAGCCTGCGCTATCCTTGCTCCGGGCCCTGTACTTGTCTCATCTGGACTTCAACTGCGTCGAACTCTCAAAAAGTAGTTTGCTTCATTTACGGGGGAATTACGGAAAAGCGACAAGGCACGTTTACAGTCTGTTTCCCGCCTTTCGTGGGAGCTGGACCTGAGGCGGTTTTGCCTTTGATGGCAGGCAGTCCTCTCCACACTTTAAACATGTGGGCAGAACTAAGTAAAGTCTGTAAACTGAATTAGGCTAGCAGAGGAGGTGTGAAAGTGAAACAACCTAAATGGACTCAGACTGCTAGTCTTTTGTTTTCATTTGCCACACAGGAATTGAGTGCTGCCATGTAAGCTACGAGTCACTTGTTTTTTTGTCAAAAGCAGTCTGGTAAAGTTGATAAGGGAGGATTCTAGACTTGCATTCAAAAACACTTCCCAGAACCGGAGGCAAGGTCCCAGTACCATTCTTATCCTGAACTCGTTTGACTAAAGGCCTTAAAAATAAAATAAATAAAAACAATACTTCACAGATTTAGCATTGCACTCTCATAAGATTGTCAGACTCACAAATCACAGTTTAAGAATAAAAAAAGGGATCAAAACCAATGCAGCAGAACCAGAGATAGTCTTTTTTTATTCAGTGCATTCCTCTTCCTTGTCACCTACATTACCTACATGCAACTCAGCCAAGTTTGGTCAGAGATTTAGGTGTGTTATGCTAGTAGCCACTCAGACATAAGGAGTGGGCTACAGAGGTCGAGTAACTTCACACCCCAAGATATTCAATTATTAATTTATTAACTCCCTCTGGACCCACAAGAAGCTTAAACCAACTTTTTTTCCTATATCCAGGAGTACTCACCCTTTAAAAGAGCACAGTAACAACTATGCGATCAGCCCTAGTAAAGTCACACAAGGACAGTCCTGATTGTGTGTGAGGGTTATAAAAGGAGGGGAAAAAAGGTGCAAGAGGGACCCACACTCTTAAGGTGAATTCAGACAGAATGTGAGGTGGATTTTAGTAGCAGCGCAATTTCATATAAAGTCAACACAAAGACGTGAGTTGACAGCAGCTCACCGTGCAGCGCAAAACAAAGCAAATGTAAAGCTGTGAGAGTTAAAATTTTTTAAACTTTACTTGACATTTGCACCAATCCCAAGGCTTTATCACTCCAATTCCCCCAATTTATAAAGGCTTTTTCACTCCAATACAGGAGCAAAGTAAGAGCTGGAGTCCCGGTTGTCAGATCAGTCTGAGGCTCTTAGGGGAGAAAAACACGGGTCTGCGTAATAATAAAATTCGCTTCACATTCTGGCTGGAAACACCTTCATATTTTCTAAAGAAAGATGTGGACCTGATCCTCACATGATCTTTGAAGCAATCCCTGTAGTGTCCTTCCATCATTTATTCTTGTGTTTCACAATGATAGCAGAAAGACAAACATCAGCGGAAAGACTTGTCATACGAAATGAAAGCCAAATTATTCTGTTTTTAGAAACTGCCATGCAGTTGGCATACTTCACCCATTGTGTTACAGTACATTTAAGATTGGATGAAAATAAAAAATACAGAGCAGCAAATTAGGATTATAGAGAAAAGCAGTTGGCCAAGCAAACCACTAGAGAACTGAACCAGTGCCAATGCACCCACTCACTCCGGCACAGAGCCATTTCATGCCAAACTGAAGAGACGACGGGCAATATTCATGGCAATATTCATGTCAGGCCATGCTTTTTAACTTAAGAACACAGTTAACATAGATGCCTGAAATTAAAGTTAAAATTAAAAGTTAGCCATGATGCCAGGAGTGGTCCCAAGAGGACCAGACAGAAGCTCAGACATACGCGTCATTCTGTCAGACTCACACATTCAAGTCTTCTAACAAGTGACTTAACTGAAGCTTCAGTCACATCAAGACTGAATCAAAATCCTGGAAGCTGGCTGGTAACATCCCAAGCAACCGCCGCCATGATGTCAGAAACAATGAAAAAGCTGAATGATAATGTCACAGAGGGGACATTCCTTGGTGGGTAGGGTAGCTGTCATCTTTTCTTTTAGCTTTGGCCCATTAGGGGAGCCTGTAAGCGCTCTTTCTCTCTGGCCCAGCTGGCTGCAGAGCACTATTACAGGGAAACTGTTTGGACTTTGACCCTGCAGCCTGCAAAGAGCTGGGAAAAAACATTTGCGCTCCTCTGCTGCCCGTCAATGAGAGGATCCAGGAACCAGCAGCGAGGATGCTTAATATTCAGCCCTTTCCCCCGCTGTTAGAGTTACGGTGGTCTAATAATGTGCATTCAAGCACTTGCAGGATTTTCCCCAATCTGGCAGCAGGTGTTGTGCTGCTTTTGATTGGTGGTTGTTGTCACTTCCCCCCTCATCAACTTTCTTTCCATTACCATTTCTCTCCACCCTCCTGTTTCAACAAATGAGCTCACTGTTTTAACAATGATTAGTACTTCAGTTAAGCAGTAAATGTACAAAGGCCCAAGTGATTTTCATGTCTGCCTAAAGACAACTAAATGCACCATGCTATTTGGAGAAATTAACTCCTGCAAAGACAAAGGAATTCTGGATTCTGTCAATATAAAGCCAACAGCTCAAATTACATGAGACCCCCAAGGCAATTGGTCCAACTTAAGTGCAGACAAGGTTTCATCTAATTTCCTGCAGACAGAAAATCAAAAAAGACAATATCACTTTTTGTAGGCACAGCAACTCGGATAAAACTCCCTCGATACAAACACACACTGATACAAAAACAGTTAAATCCACGAAGGCGCCACACAACTCGACTAATCCCACTTAACTAGGACATGAAAGTCAAAACCTGAGAGCAATGTGAAGAAGCAGGACTGTCATGAGAGCCACAAAGGAGGGCTCTCCCACTGAAGCGAGTGTCTCCTGCACTTCTGATGTGAGAGACAACCATTGTACAGATCGCATACCTGTGATTGCTCATGGCTGCACATGATACCGGAGCAACAGCCAGCACACAATGCTTTGAAGAGGACACAGAGCTTAAGAGAAAGAAAACCACCCCCCAAAAACCCCTTACAGCAAAAGCTCTTCAGGCCCTCCCCATTAGGAAGAGAGGAAAAAATATATACATATCACACCCACCACCTGTCCTCAAAAAACATATGCAGCAGCCGAGTGTAATTCACTGAGAATCCAGGTATACATGGAAAGCACACAGAGCACCCAGAGCTGGAGATAAACAGCCCATGACTGATTAAAAACGGCAAAGCCTTCAGTCGGCCTAAGTAGCTTGGTGTCCTCGACGGTGGGTGATTATCCTGCGCTTGTCTCGGGGGTATAGAGACTATCAGAAAGCAGTTTGAGAGCAGCCAGCTGGTCTAGCCACAGCATCCCGGGTGAAGCCGCATTTCTATCACTGTGGAGCAGATGAGCACAAACCCCTCCTGAAGCAACACACACAAAGTAATGAGTGCTAAAAACGTGGCTGCTGGGAGATCAGGCTCGCTAGTGTGATCATAATAACACACTGCCAGTCACTGATCATCAGAAGGTATTCTTTAGGATGATGTTAATGCAGTCCCCCCCCCCACCTCATCTCGAAGTCAGTGGATATCTTAAATGGGTTTTTGGTTACATGCCTGTGGTTAACACAACATTAAGGAGACTCTCATTTTGTGGCTAAAAATCAGACTACAGAGGTTGTCGGGGACATTAAACGTCATCACACCGAACACAGAAACTCTTCGACTCACTCGTCCGCCTTTACAGCCTCGTTTTGGCAAACTATTCTTACTGAAACTTTCCAAAATGCTTTTGTAGAAGAGGTAAGCGCGCAAATTCAAATTACAAGTTGGAAGTTTAGCGGTTGTGACGTTGAAGTCATGCGACCGTGGTGTAGATTGATGACAGCCTAAAAGTGGTGTACGTTTGTGAAGATTATTTTGCTGAACATTACGTGTCAGCATCATAAATGTTTGTTTGTCACAGAGCAAAGAGATTTTCTGTAACAGTTTTTTTTTTTAAAAACACGTCATCACTGCAGCACTATGAGCAAACAAAATTCTGTCAAAAGAAGAGCTGCCGGGGCCAACAGGGCTTAAGAGTAGAGTCTATATTCCAGGGTAGGATGAATAACATACTTGAGTGTCCATGGAGAGGGGAAAGAGGTCTTTGTGTAATAAAAGTCCCTCTGTCATGGGTTAGAGCCGTTTAACCTTTGATCCTCTTCCCTCTTAATGTGGTTTTTGAATCTTAAAGGTTCTAGTACAAGACAAAGAACCAGATTCACACACACAAAAACAAGCATGGAAACCTTTAGCTCTTAACTGCACATTACTAGAGGAGTTTACGTAAAGGCTAGTAGAATATGTAGTTTACATTCCTGACATTGTAAACTCTAGAGTAAAGAAATTAAAGGCTTTAAGAAGTTGGACAAAAGTAAGTAAAATGATCCATAATGCAAATATGTCAACAAAGACACAAAAGCAATGCGATGTCACCCTTTTGATGATTCCCTTTCATACTTTAACTGTCAGCAAGTGAAATAGCCCTTTTTAAAAAAATTGGTTTTCAAAGATTTGACTGTTTTGCATCAATGATAAACTCGATTTATAGACAAATTGACTAGAATTAATTAGATTCACCGTCACTCTATGGTCATCATTATTAGTTGGTAAAGTATATTTTGTGGTACTGGTTTCCAGAAATCATCACAACATGTAGAGACGCAGTGAGTAATGGGTGTTACAGGGAAGTTAATGATTCAGACAAGAAGACTACTTGGAAATTGTGCAGGAGCAGTGAATGATTAATTCTTCATCATCTTCAAACACCTCTGAAGTGCTGTTGAGCAAGACAACACACAACACAGAATATTCTGTCAGTGTTTCACTAAATGACGTCCAATAAAACAGGTTTTGTTGAAAGAGTTATGGCAATCAACGCCACTGCCAACTGGAAGCAACTTTCCAAGCAGGATGTCCTGAAGCCCCCCCCCTATATCTCTGTGTCAAAACAGCGGGGTCGCAGCCAACGCAGCGCCAAATGTTAACGGCGAATTAGACGAAGGCTTCCGTGCGGACAGACGTGACTGTAACAGTCGGTAAGCCCGTAAACTTGGCACCACATCGTGCGGGGGAGCCCGGCGGCGGCAGAGCTGCGGTCAACGACGCGGAGTGGAAAAAACTTCCAGCCTGGACCCTGACTAACCGTACACCTTCTCAGCCGCAGGCTCAAACCACACACACACACACACACACACACACACACACACACACACACACACACACACACACACACACACACACACACACACACACACACACAC
>JAVQJL010029034.1:0-15000 GCA_036024295.1 Nannoperca obscura
CTATCTATCTATCTATCTATCTATCTATCTATCTATCTATCTATCTATCTATCTATCTATCTATCTATCTATCTATCTATCTATCTATAAGAAAAACAGAATAAAATGAGTGAGAGAAGGACAGAGCGAAAGAAAGAAGAAGACACAGAGAGAGATCGACAGAAGACAGAGAGAGGCCAGTGGAGGAGTTTGACGGCTGGAGATGGCTGTGATTTCTCTAAGGTTCCCAAGGGGCCCAAGGAAAAGACGGCTTTGTGTTCTGACAACACTGTGCTGTCAGGAGTTCTGTGTGTGTGTGTGTGTCTTTTCTGCTCCAGTGCGCACTGGCATGGTGTTTAAGCACCAACACTAGTCTGCACTACACCTTCAGGTGAGAGACTCAAGCGTGGAGGAGAAAGGAACAAGAGGAGGAAGAAGAGGAGGAGGAGGAGGTATATCCAAGACTTTCGGGTTGAAGCATGAGAGCAGGTTCGTACACAATGTAGTCAGGTAACCAGTGTCAGTACAGTGGGGCTGTCTGTATCAGACAATATTGATTTTATGTGGGGTGGGCACAAGCTAAAAATACATACTCTGTGGTCACCCAGCACTACACCAAAGCTCGATTAAATCAAGCAGTGTGATGAAACAATGGACACAAAAGTAAAAGACCTTAGAGAAAGTACTAGCAGGTTTCAGAGAAGATGTATGACCTTCAGGGCATTTTTAATTTTACTTGTAAGTTAAGACTAATTTTAAAGAAAAAAAAATAAAGCTAACAAAACTGTTAGCTGGTCTATCTTTGATTGAACTTAGCTGATGAATGTTCTGAATCTAGAAACGGTCAGTATCAGATACAGGACGTAGGAGTAGATGTGATGAAAAATTTATGTTACAAACCCTTTTTTGCATGAATATGCAATTGGACCCGCAACACAAACTGAAAACATAACTGTACTCCAACATAATTTGACATTTTAACACTTTTTCAAAGCCTGAATTCACAAGAAAAAAATGGTATGAATGGAGAAGAAAAGTAGTTCTGAAGGAGTGAAAAAAGAACAAAATGATTGAAGAAAAATCTGCTGGTTGTGATCAGAGCAGCCACTATACAGTGCTCACTGGCACAGAACTCCCATCTTATGGAGGTGAGGAAGGGAGAGGGAGGGTGACTGAGAAGTGTACAACGGCCACCAAAGGCTATTAATACTGAGCAGGAATGACAGGGACACACACAAATACAGAGTAACTACCCTACTTTTGACATGGGAATGTAAAAAAGAGGAGAAAATAATAATACCATAGTATTGCATTTCTTAATTCTGCCTTCTTGTCTTCCTATGCAGTGTCTGAAGATATTTATACATTGGAGAGTCAGCTATAATATATCACAATATATGTGTCAGTGCAAAGGAAATATATCCAGACACAAGAATCAATCATATACTTTTATCATGTGCTTACTTACCACTGTACAGTAAAAAAGCCTTCAAATATTTAAAAGCAGTGTGGTAGAAAGCACAACAGTGCCAGAGTTACAAAACAGAGGTGTGTGCAGGAAGGACACACCTCTGCCTCATGACACCTCAAATCATTTCAATCTGTGCAAATTAAGCTTAACAGAAAACTCTAACTAGAGAACTGCTACAATAAATTACTGTGTATTTACCGCCACATATGTGGACGTAACATTTTTTGGGAGGTGAGGGTTGGGATCTGGAGGAAAGGTTGTGCTTGTCTTTCATGGTCCACAGCGGATAGAAGGAAAAAGAAATACAGGGAGAGAGAGAGAGGAAGAGAAAGAGATGGAAAGAGAGCGGGAGGTATGTTTGTGGTTGGTAACCCGCTCAAGAGAGGAAATACCAGCGTGTGCACAGACATACACACACATATACACACACACAGGTGCAAAAACATAGAGAGCAGAGACACGTCCGAGAGAATAAAGACCTGCTTTGTATGAGCTACAGGTTTGGTGTTTATGTGTGTGCATTTGTGCACGGCTGTGTGTGTGTGTCCACGGATGAAGGTTGCTGAGGAAGCAGGGTGAGGATGCAGTCAGAGGAAGGAGGAGGGAGTGCAGGACAGGAGTGAAGGGCCTTGAGTGTACTTCATTCACCTAAGGCTCCATCATTATAATTAGTGGGGAATAATTTTAGCAGCAGGGAGGAAACCCTGATTTTTCCCCCTGGGTTTCCTCAACTAGAAACTCAGCTGGTGTCGGAGAGCCCAGAACCCACACTGACCCTCTGTGATGGGCAGACACAATGCACGCATACACACAAACAAACATATACACACAAGACAGAGAGGGAGAGAGTTATAAATACGGACTACATGCTTATACAGCCAGTACATAAATAGTAGAATGTCTACTCTCCTAATCTCTTCATCAATTGCAGCAAATGCCACATCAAGGACTGAAAAACATGAATCAGTGAGTTTCCATCATTAGATGACAACACTCAGCAGACATTCTTGTGTTGTTATAGACAAGTTATCAATGTAGAAAAATGTTTAAAAGAAGATTTTAAAATGCTTTCTCATTCTCTGTGTGTGTGTGTGTACTGTGTGTGAAGGCTCGGCTCCTTCAGACAGCAATCAGAAAAGAGCAATGTGGGTTTTTTGAGGGAATGAGAAATAAAAATGTAGAATTTCATCCAAGAGGTTCCGGGAAAGTTTGGAATTTCCATTTGAAACAGTGGCCTGTGTGTGTGTGTGTGTGTGTGTGTGTGTGTGCGTGTGTGCGTGTGTGTATGGAGGGGGGACTGACGCACAGGAGGCAAGATAAATAGCATAACTGGAGACACTACACGCTGACGTGTCAAACACACACAAACTCCACTTCATGGATCAGTGAAAAAATAAAACAGACTCTCCCACACACACTCCTTGAGTGTCTGAGGCATTCATTGAGTGTGTGTTTGCATGCCATTGTGAGAATGCCTGAGCATATGTCTAACCCCCACAACAGGACAAAATGGCTTCTCTCACCTAGGCAGAGCTTAGATGACAGGTATGTCTTCCAATTTCTTCCTCAGCCAGTAACGTGTAATAATATATCAGTGGGAACTTTGTGTGTATGAATTATTATGGTGAACTTTGTCCCACTGGAATTAGTTGGCACATTATGAACGTTGGATAATTAAAGCACCAACGAGCCAACCTGTCAGAGCTTTTCACTGTTCACACATGCAAGGCTGACAATTACCAGAGTCTCGGGCGGGTATGTGTTGTCACATCTGTACCTTGTGTAACGGCCTGTACATACTGTTCTAGACAATGTACCATACATATGCACATAAGTTGCACAAGTCGAAGGTGTTGCAAAACAAGTGTCACAAGCACCTATGTACAGGTAGATGTGTAAACATAGTGTCACACACACACACAGGCCCAAAAACATGCACACAAACACGCACACACACCTGTTGCTGTTGCAGGTGCAGTAAGTCAACTGGGCTGATTTCTCCGTTGGTGTCTCCATTAGACCCGCCCTCTCTACCTCCCCCACCATCTGATTGGCTGCTGAGGCTGCTGACTCCGTTCTGGTTGGACGGTGTCGTTCGAATGGTCTCAGAGGCTGATTCCACCATCATCACTGGCACCTGAGAGTGGGGGGGAAGGGGGGGGGGGAGTTGCAAGACAACACACAGATTGAACAAAAGTGACCTGGGCAGCGTGAGCAGAAAGCCTGCTTCCATCTGAGTGAACAAACAAGGCAGGAAAGTAAAGTAAACACACGCAGAGATAGATAAGTGAATTGTGTGTGTGTGTGTGTGTCTGTGTGTGCATGTGTACTTTATGAAAAGGGCTTTTGGTCATGAACTACCCACGCACAAACATGCCCAAGTGGCCACAAAGCAACACCTGAAGCAGACACTTTCTTTGGCTGTATGTAAATGTGTGTCTAGGAGCGTTCGCATGGATTAGGATCAGACGTGCAGCAAATCTGAGCTGACAAGGCTGTTAATACTCAGCCATATAGTTAAATAACACAGACATTTCTCCAATAATCAGAGGTGGCATGTGTGCGCTGTGTGTGAGCCATGAGCAGGTTGGTCTTTGAGAAAGATCCGTTTGATGCACCTTCATAGGGCCCCTCTAATTAGAGCGTATTCCTTCCACAAAACCCGACAAAACGAGCCGTTCCTGGATGTGTTGTTGTTTTTGAGAAACATCGCCTCGCAAACACACAGGCGCATTTGCCATCGTTAGGAGCCTGAGCGTGGGAGAGAGGAGACACAGAGACACACACATGCGTGCGCGCGAAACACACAAGGCAGCTAATACAAAACAAAACAAACCTTCATACAAGCACGCAGGCTGTGAACTCCTAATGACAAGCTCAATCTCGTCTTTCTGCCTCATCCAGTTTTAGAAATTAACACACACAAGTGCATAGTTTTTAAGGGGAAAGTTCTAATGCTTTTATTCCAGCAACCCAGAGTGGGTACACAAAACACCATCGAGGCATTGTACCCGCCGTCTGTGTGGGATTGTGTGTGTCTGTGTGTGTGTTCGCGTTTTTCAGAGGCGTACAACCCATGCCTTCTGGGGAAACAATAAAAGGCATTTCATGAGAGAATCAAACTTTTCTTTTCCTCTGAGGCAAGAGCAGGTGAACCTCTGTGTGTCTGTTTGTCTCTGTGTGTGTGTGTGTGTGTGCATATTTTCTATTCTCTCTGAGACTCTGACAGCAGGTGAGAGTGTGAGAGAGCGCTGGTGGCTCTGTTAATGGAATGCTGCCAGATGCTTGCCGAGGGACAGGGACCTGAACATGTTTGTGTTTGTGTGTGGGATACAAGTGTGTGCAGGTGCATGGCTGGTGGGTGTGCTAGTTAATGAAGGGTCGGTTCACCCAAATGCCCCAAAATATATTATCTTACAAGTGGTGCCTAGTCGTGTACAGTAGATAGTTTGGTTTAATTTTCCAAGGTTTTGAAATACCTGCCACTGAATTTACTGCTGTTGCCTCAGAACAACACAGATGAATAGAATTGTGTTTGTGACATCTTAACAAATTCTACAGCAATTTGTCTTTTTACAAACAATCCTCTAGTTACTCTGATATCAGCGAGGTCTATGCATTATCCAGTGCTGTTGAGTTGTTCAATGCCTTGAACATCAGAAACAACATTTTCTTCACTATCATTGTATATTGGGATGCTGTGAGAAGTTTCAATGGTGGTTTTCTCAAGGCCGGTGCACATAAAAAATCTGTACAGCTCGATACCACTAAGGGGAAAATGAGATAACGTGCATTTATTTATCACGGACAGATTTAGTCAGTTCAAGACGTCTTCTTGACTAGCAGCAATATTTGAAAACTACAAATCACACTGTACAGTTTTTTCTACCCACTGACTCTCTTCTGCCCGTCCAGGCACCCCACCCGCCTGAAAAGTGAGGCGTTATTGTGACATTTAAAGCTAGTCACTTAATCTCCAACCTCATTCCTCTTCCCAACACTTTCTCCCTTTGTCATTCATCCATCCTTCCATCTCCACTGTCCAGACCCCTGCTAGGTCAAACTGCTCCCTGAGGTAATATTATGAAGCAAGGCATAGTGCAGAGTGATCAACAGATCCCGCCGCAGTCCACTGACTTTGCACTGCAGTAGAAACTCCTCACATCATCACACGTCTCACTAAGCATGAATCACCGGCCTGCTATCTACCCACACTATACTGCGCTGTGCTGTAATGTACTGTACACTCATCTGCTTCTTACTCTTCCTCATTGACCTTATTAGCATTGAGGGGAAGAAAGATAAAGACAGATAGAGAGTTAGAGCTCGCAGGTGGACAAGGACCTAATGGGAAAGTGGGGAGTGTGTAAAGACACAAGCGCATGCCCTCTCTTTCACACACACAGCCAGTGGGGTATGCTCGTGTAAAGGGTGTGTACTCTGTCATATCCTGTAATGGGTGTATATAAGCTGGTGTAATGGAGGTCGGGAAAAAGGCAGGGGCATAAATTTACCCTGAAGTTCCTGATTAGGGTTATGATACACACACACACACACACACACACACACACACAAACACGTTGCTTTAAGTTTAAGTGTTTCTGGCAGCAAAGAGGAGCTGCCCGTGCAGAGGCCTGCCTCAACCCGCTACTCACTCTTTCTGTGTGTTTCTTTCTCGCTCTCGCACTCCCTCTACATGCTCAGACCCCCTCCACCTGAACCCCTGACCTGAGTGTGTTGGGAGAGACATTCCCACTACCCCGAGGGGACCAAGCGAGGGAGGGAGGAGCGCAGATCAGAGAGATAAAGAATGCTTGAGGAGGAACGGGAAATAAAAGGCCTCCTTTGCCTTTTAATTGGGATGGAGAAGAGAAGAAGGGAAATGGGACTCAACATGTTTCTGATGACTCTAGTGTGTGTGTGTGTGTGTGTGTGTGTGTGTGTGTGTGTGTGTGTGTGTTTGTCTAAGAGGCCGACACCTACCTTTGTACTGTAATGGATTAGCTCACAGCAAAGGCTAGGTGCATGTGTTTATGTGTGAGTGTTTGGTGTGATTGATGAGTGGAGAGGAGCTGGGATGTGTCCTGTTTCGACACGTAGCTTGTTCAGATGTTCCCAAAAATGTAGCACTAATAATAATCAGAACTCAACTCTTCCTCTGTTTCTCCCCACTGCTCTGGGTGTGTGTGGAGTTCAAACAAGCCGAGCCAAATGCCCAGTGAGCTGGCTCACAACGGCTGACTCTCAGGCTTTGTTGGAGGGATTGGCTCTGTCAGATTCCTCCTGGTTACAGCTCGTCAGGACCGCAAAGCCGGACCATTTTCACTTTCTGCAAGTGTGTGTGTGTGTGTGTGAGAGAGAGAAAGAGAGAGAGTTGTGTACAGTGTGTATTTATGTGTGCATCTGTGTTTACAGCAGCTTAGTGAGATAATAAGTCTTTATCATGTTATGCCTCATGTGGGAATATTTCCAGCAGTCCCAGAACGCCTGTTCTGTTTCCTCCGCCTTGCATCAGCTCGCAGGAACGCTGCTTATTAGGCAAAGAACTGAGGGAATAAGGGTGGGAGGGAGAGTACGGGGAGGAGGGAGAAGGAGGGAGGGGGTAAGGAGAAAAAATTGTCTGTACCAGTATCTACACTCCATCATCTATCTACTTTCATCTGACTCTTGAATTATCTGTCTTTCTCCTACTCTCTGTATGCTGCCTTTCTCCCTGTGGTTATGCCTGGTAACTAGTGGCAGGTTCAACCCTGGAAAACATTAAAGTTCTCACCCTGAAAATAGAATCCACACAGGTTATTTCTATGATCTCTGATAGTTCAAGCAATATTTGTGAGCAAGAGAAACAGTCTTCCCGGAGACAGAAATCTGAGGGATTGGAGCTCTAACCTGTTTTGTAATCAGGAAACAGAATTTGGAGGAGCCTCTGTTCACAATGAGTGGCTGTGTGGATTCATAAAATATTTGGTTTAGCACCCAAAGGGGCTGTATTTCATTATAAGTGACATTGACATTGTCATACACTCAAAAACATGAATAATGAAATGAAAATGACCCGGGTTGCTGTCATTGTGTCCACAAAATGTCCTATTTACTGTCAGTAGAGCAGCTCCAGGGTTTTTTCTCTTAAACGCATCACAGAGAGTCTAAGTTGTTTTGTTCCCATGATTTGAGACTGACATACACAGTCAGAACATCATTTAGTAAACACTTACACACCCATATACTCACACCCTTACCCTGTAAGCTAAGGCAAAGACTCTGCCACTAAATAAACCGTGACACTGGCCCCAAGGGAATGTTCTTTAACCCCAAACCCCAGCACAAAGCCAACTATCAGGTCTGGGCTCTTATGTCTCCATTAATCACTCCTTAGGTGCGAGATACAACCAAAACCAAAATGAAAAGCAATCAAAAATCTGAAACAAATGTCTGACACTGTCAGACACTGGCAATGTGTTTACAAATGAAAGACAACATGGGTTGTACTATTAACCAATTGTGACACTGCAGAAATATTGACAATTGAAAAAACAAGGTGTTCTTGTGTAATCATAGTTTCAGGGCAGTTTCCACCACAGCCCTGCACCTTCTATATGCTCTCCTGCTAAAACACTTTCCTCTTTATTTTTACCTGCAAGCAGATATTTAACTATTTAACTAATGAGGCCTCAGTTCAGTATCACCCTAAATACAATTAAATGAATAACTGACAGTTCACTGTTATTCAGCAATTGAGACACACATTTTACTAGCTCCGTTTGAGGACTTGAGGTAGCAACATTTTTTCAGTGAGTAATTCAAACTCCATACTCCATATGTGAAGTTTGGGATCTTTGACATCATTTTTCAAAAGTGGGTGATTTACGCTTAAAACCCACAAATGTACATATACAGTATAGCTAATAACTATAGCTCCACTTAATATATCTATCTTTCAGATGTCCTCTGCAATCTCCTCTACTCTCCGGATTCGAAGAATGACAAAAGGGAGAAAGAGAGGAAGAGGGATAGAAGGGATATCTGCGTGGCATTTCTAAGCTGACGTGTATTAGCTTCAATAAAAAAGAATGAGGTCAGAGGAAAGCTGAAGAAATAACACACACATATTCTCACACAAGCAAGCACACACATAAAAACATACTGCACAAATTCTTTTTCCACCACTTCCCTGTCCAAATTGTGTTGTTTCCTCAGCAGCTGGCCATTGCTACATGCTAGCCAGATTTGCAGCAGGATACCAGAGAGCAGCCGGCCAGGTAGTCTTCAACACTGAGCTAATGCTAGCAGCTAACAGCACTGCTCCAGGCAACTCTGGCTGCCGGCCAGCGCTAACATGTTGGCTAGCACTAAAGGGCTAATGCTAGATGTCTGCGGCTGCCCTGGCCTTGCTCCAGTGCTAACAGGTGAACTCCATTATCCCACAGACAGATAGTCAGTCAGATGTGGGCCAATATCTACTACCGGCTGGCTGGCTTCAAAGAGCATGATCAACCCTGAGAGAGAAGCTAGCAGCATTGGCCTGTAGTCTGAACTCCAGTGTGCTGCACAGCTGGCTAATGAAGAAGCCAGTGCTGTTGCTGGGGAGTGGAGAGAAGACGAGAGGGGCTGAGAGTGCAGATGATAAGAAAATCCCCTGCTATATAAACATAGAGAATTCTTCTATACTATTGCAGGACTGTCTGCCATATGGTGTTCAGTTTGTCTGAGTATCTAAGTGAGCATTCGTGTGTGCATGTCGCCTCTGCACGTGCACGTCCGCTTTTCTGCGTATAGTCTGTACAGTAGGCCCATGTAACCTGCCATATATGATCTTTCCCCCTCCTCCCTGGCGTGTACGTCTGCGCGCGTCCATGTGAGTCTGCTTGCCCGCCTGCAGTTCTCTGAAGACAAAGTCCCTGTTTACAGAGCCCATAAAGATTAGCCTCCCTTGGTCAGGTGGGTTCTGGAGCCATAGGTAAACACACAGCACATTCCGCACCGATGAGATCGCTCCGTATGTGTGTATGACCGGGGCAAACATACACTCTTGCCTTCACCTCGACCCTTTCTTTAGAGTGCAGTAAGTGATTTACCAGCTTGCAGACTGCTGTCTGTTCAAAATACTGGAGACAGACACAAAGATACACACAAATACACACACACAGCGCACACACAAATATTTGTAGAAGGAGCGGACTTCATGCACACCTCATTTATCTGAGCCTAAAATCACGGGTTGTACATTCCAAAAGAAGTAAAGCTTGCGCGTGTGCATGTGCGTGTTCCCGTGTGCCATGTTGGAAATCATCCTGTGATCATGAGGATGAAAAATCCCCGCTTTCCCCTTCATCTCTCGCCTCTGTCCTGAGAGGTAATGGAAGCTGAGGTCAGGTTATGACAGTCCACACGGCTAATACTCAAATTGTATTTAACATGGTGGAACAGAGGTGAAGAGGGGAGGTGGAGGAATGGAGGGCAAGAGGGAGAGGAGCTTGGAAAAAGGCGTTGTGCCTTTATTTGGATCTGAAACCAGCTAGAGCACCACGGAGCAATTAGCAGCTCTGTCCTACGAGAGCTCTTTATTAGAATGACCTTCACTGGGAGGGGGGAAGGGGGGGAGTGGAGAGAGAGAGAGAAAGGGAGAAGAAGAAAAATTTGAGAGAGAACGATGAAAAGGTGTCAGTAGGGAGATGGACAAATGACATGAAGGTGAAATAGATGAGCCAATGAGCCAAAGACTTAAGTACATTGAGATTACATTTTTGTATTTGCGACAGATGTGTAATGCAGAGGATGTGTGGTGAATTTGATCTGTTTGACCCTCAGTCCACAATGTACCAAAAACCGGGTTGATGTGGGTGACAGGTATTCATAAATGCAGACACGCAAACACAATTTCAGCGATCAGTCTTTGAGCCTCCTCAAGCCTGATAGAATAAATGTGTGTGTGTGTGTGTGTGTGTGTGTGTGTCTGCAGGTGCATGTGACCATCAAGAATACATGAGTGCCCAGTTCCATTAACCATATAAAAAGCAGAATATCCTTCAATTCATATTAAGAGAACCTACCCATTCTAACATTGCCCCATTCCTTACACCGATATCCTCCACCTTCACCAAATAAATTACTAACTATCCTAACTATAATTACAAGGGGCAATTTATATTTTATTGCATAAAAAGACAAAATTGTGGAAGAAATAGAAGTAAGAAGAGAAATTTGTTGTATATGCCTTTAGGTGAGACATAATTTAATTTGTAATCAAAATTTGCATTACAAGGAAGATAAAGTGAATAGATTGGATATTACCTGAAACTGAGCAACAACGACTTGCAATAATAAAGGGTTACAATGGATTTATAAATTGTGGTTTAAAAAATATAAATAAATAAATATCAAAGTGGACATGATATAATTTTATACATCAGCTTTCAAGTCGGGCACTTTGCATTTCCTAGTTAATTAATAGATTGGATCAGAGCGAGTTTAATCAAATATAATTGAATAAGTCCACAGTAAAAACAGGCCAGACTTTAAAGGAGACATGCGGAGAAAATGATAGCATGTCCACTTTTCAAATTAATTGAATTTTAGTACTTTTGAACTTGGTCCAAGCTGTTACAGAGGTAATTAATTCACATCCTATCCAAAAGTGCTAAAACAAGATGATATCCCTGAGCATTCAGTATGGGTGTGCACACGCGCACACACGCACACATTTTTTCTCTCAAAAGAGCAAAATAAAAGTCAACACTGTTGCACACCAGTGACAGTCTATAATGTATTCCATGTAATTCTTAGTTTTCTGTTCTTCTTGCTCTTTTCTCCTTACTTTAGTCTTACAGGCCACAACTAAAATATTAATAATTTCTAAGGCCGTACTCATTGTATTAAAAAATGTCTCCTTTATAATTTATCAGAGAAAGAAAAATCTTTGTTATAGTGACAAGCATGCTAATTAATAGAAGTAGAAGGAACATTGAGAGAAGTCATACTAATTTGGAACATGCTAATATTAATAGAATAATTTATGGCAGAGTATAAATAAATTAATAGAGTATTTCGTTTGAAAAAGGGATGCCTTCAATTCAATTTAACGTCTGCCTCTTGGACAAGGACATTAATAACAGTACTCTATCACCATAAGAGAAGAGAAAGAGGCAAACTAAACATGCACTGTTCACTTTTAAAACACATCAATATTTAAGTCAGCTAATGAAAATTGGATGAGCAACATTTGTATTTCCTATCTTGTTATTTTCATTTTCTGTTTAAGGACTTTTTGACTGGTAAATTTGTGCAGAATCTGCGAAAGGCAGAGTTTTTTTTCTCTTTAAATGAGATGCCTCTTGCTCTTCCCATTGGCTTCATGTAAACTAACAGCTGTGTGCCAGACAGTGGGTGAGCGAGGCAGAGAAAGAGACAGAGCAAGAGAGAGAGAGAGAGAGAGTAACAAAGACAGAGAGTGAGAAAGAGAGAAGTGGACTGGGTCATTACCATCCTTATTACTCCTCATTAAAATACACCCATCACAAAGACATTCTGCTGTGTGTGTGCGTGAGTGAGTGTGTGCCTGCACGCGTATGCGTGTGACCATGCAAGTGCACGCGCGTGTTTCGGGTGTTCCTGATGTGCACATGTGCGTCCTTATGCAAAAGTGACAAAAAAAGAACAATATAATTGGAGAAATGTACGCAGTAATAATAGGTATTCAGAAAATGATAATTCATATTAAACAGGGTGCACAAAGTCAGCCTCATTTGCATGTTTTAGATTATATGCATTTCAAAAGTAATTTCCGCAGGGCATATGAATGACATTAATTCCCGGGCGGGTTCTGCTATAGACCTCAAACTATCAAACACTCAAACATTTAACAGATGAAAAAAAGCGGGAGCTGGTGCCTTGGCAAGGGGAGATTTCAAGGTTAAAGTATTTGAATGTGAATTTTTAAACTTCTGTCTTGGTTTGTTTAAAGTTGCTCCACAGCTAGACTAAGAGTTCCATTAATTTGGAGATTCAGTGAACCACAGATGGGTCTTTTCTTACTCAGCTGTATATGCGCATATGTGTGTGTGTGTGTGTGTGTGTGTGTGTGTGTGTGTGTGTGTGTGTGTTTTCCTGTACCAGCCCGAGAAAGACACCTCTCCTCCTAATCCACCACCATTTCCTCAGCAATAAGCCTAAATAGGTCTGACTCACTTTGTGAGTCATGTGCTTGTGTCACTCCAGAGCCAGGCTAGCACGATCCAACAGGGAGAGGGAAAAGACTTCGATAGATTAAGTGACCCTAACTGATGGAGGGGATAGAAAAAGCGACAAAAAGGATGAGAAAAAGCATGTGGTAAGGGAGGTGACAATGGGAAGAGCGGGGAGGGAGACAGAGGGTTCCCTCTCCTCGTCTGTTCATGCCGAGAGGAAGACCCCGGGGCAGGAAACAGGCTGGATGAATGTATGATTCCAGTGGAAAACTCTGGATGCCATGAACAACATTCTTCTCTTATTAGGGAATCTGGTCTGCAGCCACATTATAGCGCCTGACTCATTACTGCGTATGTGTGTGTCTATCAGACAGACACATATCGCACAGTCAAGATCTTCCCCACCTGTTATCCACGCTACGTTTTGGCCAACGCACAAAGTCATAGCGTCAAGAAGAGGGGGGAAATAGTGAGAAGAAAGCGTTTAGGAAGGGGGGAAACGAAAGCGCTCAGCATGTCTGTGTCTTGTTTGTGGTTTGTCTTCATCTGTAAACAGAGCTGCTGCTGTGAGTATGTTAGCATGTCATTATCTCATTAAGAATTGATAGCTTCTGCACAGAGGGTTCAAACTGTTTTGTTTGTGAGCGTTCAGCGACTGATTTTGTTCAAACACAACACACAACCACAAAACAAACATATCCTACAGTGCAGCTGAGCAAAACTCTTGCTAAACATACATGCACACACTTGTTTAACAGAATCCCTGTCACAGTGTGTGTTCATCTAAAAACAAGATTTAAGAAAATTGACGGACAATTTTTCCCTCTTCATCCCTGCCTCTCTCTCCTGTCAGGCTGTCCCCTGGCCACCTTTTTTGTTGCTGATGTATGAGCACTCTCGATGATGTGAAGTATTTTGTGCAAGCAGACTTCAGAGAGTGAAGGGGGGAGTGAGGAGGGCGGGGGAGCATATCTAGGGGCAATAAAAGTAGGCTAATTGGGGCCTGGGAAACATGTTTGTTTTCTCGCTCGTTCTTTTTTCCCCCTTTCATTTTTTTTCCCAGCCAGTCACAGCAGATCTGTTCATCTGAGAAGGACGAGCGGAGAAAGCAAAGAGGATTAGATTCTGTAAGACACAAATCGTTGCACACACATGCACGTATAGATGTGCAGCTGCACTCACGCAGACACATACACGGTCAAACTTAACATGCCATAAGGCAGCTGTGGGGTGTGTGTATTGAACAAGATCTGTCTGTCTTAACCAAATGACCAACAGGGTGCAGGGCTCTACACTGGTCCACTCACACCTTATCAATACACTGCTGTTCGGCCTATTCAGCAGCAAAGAGGTTTCCTATGGCTGCAGCTCCACACGGGATCAATGTTATGAGCAATGCAGACAAACTGCTGCTAAACAGACTGGCCCCTGCCACGAAGGCCCGCCACCGTACCGGCTCCCCCAGGCTCGGATCGTTTGCCTAATGGAGGTCTCTGCCGGGGACCCCGAGGGCCCCTAACCGCCAAACAGGCCCCCAAGGATTCAACCCCCTTCTCGCCTCAATCTCTTTCTCTGTCATCCCCCTGCCCTTCAGTCATTTCTCCATCCACATGATTGTATCGACCTCCGCCTCTTTAATCAGGAGTCCTGACTTATCCTTGTGTGTATTTGCGTGTGATTACAACATCCATATTAATATGGAGTGTATGTGGTTCAACTACTGACTGTAAAAGTTCAGCTTGACTATTTCAGGTAGTGAAAAAGGGGAGAAAAAAATTCCCTCCCACTCCCCCTCCCCTTCCCCCTGAACGTTGCTGGGATCCCACACCGCATGACTCCTGAATAGTCATTCTACTCGCCCCTGCATTTGTCTGCTTTAATAACGGTGAAAATAGCAAGAGATGAAAAAAAACGAGCGATGGAAAGAACCTGCATATTTGTCATTTCCGATTGTTTACCTTTTTCACGGCAAATTGATTTTTACATCTCCTGTTACTGGAAGCTCTCTGGGCTCGACTGCCAGGCCTGTCTGGCTCTGGCCTCAGCTGCCAAGCCAGTCTCTGGGCTTTATGACCTGGCTCTGGGGAGGACTTTTAAGGCTTTCAACTCACAAGTAATTTCAATGATACAATACTGCTTTTGTCCTAACCACCTTTGTTGTTTTCTTTCTCTCCCTGCCGCCCCTCACTTTCTCTTACTTTTCTTCTCTTTTCATCTCTCATTCCCAAATCCTTTTTCATTAGCTGTGAGTGTGAGTTGCAAAGCCTTTTCTTCTTGTCTATACCTGTTTGTTTGCAGAAAAGGTGGACTTGTAGCATCATGACAGGTTAACAATCAAACTGAAAAGACGCACAAACACACACACAC
>JAVQJL010029034.1:17500-20511 GCA_036024295.1 Nannoperca obscura
TGTTTGAATGTACAAGAAATGATTTGAATATTGTCCCACACAAAGTGTCCTTGGGATCACTCTAATCTTCTCAGGTATGCCACTTTCCCATGGTCTAACCTAACCTCAGCACACACACACACACACACAGGGGAGATTATTAAAGCGACCTCGTGGCACATGGAGGTTCTTGATGGATTTAACATCAGGAATGATTGTTAACTTTTAGGACTAAAAAGACTTGGAGCGACTCCTGAGAAAGAAAAAAAAACGGAGCTCTCAGCCAGACACACGGATCACATGACAACTGGGCCACAGCAGAAGGGACCCCTGGGAAAACGGCACAGTGCCATCTCTCAGATCACACAGATGCAGGAGCCAGGCAGTAATGACGCTGTGCAGCTCTATCATATTTAGGTATTAATATACCATTCACACATGTGGAAGGCTGAAGTGGTTTTTGACGTGAATATGTGCATCGCAGTCAAGTGGTTAAGAAAAAAAAAAATAGAAAAGATAATCACCGTGAAATAAATTAAACCTATTAAGAGAACCATATGCTCAAGGTGACAGAAGAAATTAATTTGGCTCAACTATTGAGACCCATACCTCCACCCTGCTATAGGATTTCTACCAAACTAATTATCACGCTCCACTTTCAGAAATAATAAGGAAAGTACTTAATAGGTTAGGATTCACCCCTGCATTCATATGTCCATTTAACATCCCTGCTTTCATGCCCACACACTCTTGCCTTAATGCAATTTCCCATCCATGATTTAAAATAGAGGAAGGAATTATATTTCAAGTGGTGTCAGGATTAGAATATACAAGCAGTGATATTAAAATACTGCAAGGTCTTCTGTGTGCGCACCGAGCCTTTCTCAGTGGCTGAAGCGGAGGTAAAGATGTTAAATAATGTTTTTGTCACAGTTTAGGACGATGGAGGAATTACAATGAAACCACAGATCTCTGATTAGTCTTCCTTCACTGTATATTCATTTTGCTCCCTCACTGCTTTATGCTGGTAAGGAGTTTAATTTTTAAACAGAGCACAGATATGAAAAGACCCCCAAGTGTGTGCTCCTACGCCAGCAACAGAAATCTGTTTATCTAGTCCGCCATTTGCTCCAATTATAACAACATCCAAATGCAACTATTGTTTCATTTCAAACATTCTTTCAAATTAAAATCACTTTTTTGTGTTTTTATCCCCCTACTTACGCACCAGTGAATTAGCATTTTAGCGCCCCTGGGCTATGGAGAAAGTGCGAAGTCAAAATGCAGGTTAGGCCAGTTTTGTTCATTATCAGTGCAACAGAAGTACAGCATAAAATAAATGAATAAAAAGATTGAGCAAGCCCTGAAGATGAGTCTTATCAAAATTATGTTTTTCATTCCTTATTTTTCAAAGAATTTAAATGCATTAATCATGTATTTGCGAGGATCTTTCTGTGAACTACAGCTCTTTATTTTTTCATTTAAAATATACCATCCTGGTCCTCTGCTTATTTCTCCCTGTGATATGTTGCTGAGCTCTGTGTCTCTGTAATTGTGTGCCCTGTGAAAGGTAACAGGGCTCTAGTCAGGGAGAGAAAATGAGTCAATATCTTGATTAAGTCCACAGAGTATGCTCCACACACGCAAAGTGCCAACGTGACCACAAGCATCGCCTGTTCCCAAAGGCATCAGCTGAGCTGCTGTCAGGAACATCAAAATAGAAAAATAAACAAAAGGATAATAAAAAATGTGGAGAGACTGAGAGGGAGAGGTCTATTAAGTGCTGTGGTTTTCTATTAAACTCTATTGGAGGCGGGGGAGAAAAGGGGAAGAGGAGTTCATATTATCTAAGAGAATTCCAATTAACACTCTCCCCCTCAGTAATTAGCTACTAAAATAGCTAGTGAACAAACTCAAAATCCCAACCCTGACGCCACTGCGCTGCCTAATTAATTCTCAAATCAGGAGCATCTGATGCAGAAAGGAACCTGATAGTGTAGATGACAGACAGACTGGTCAGATGAAACCACAAGGACTAGTGTTTGAGTATAAATAAAAACACATTTTATAAAACGCTTGTTCTTTTGGACTTGTTGGTGTCTCTATATTTGAAAACAGACAAACACTGCGGTAGACTTACAGTAACGAAACTAGCGTAGCACTAATTAATTTAGTCACAGACAAAAGCAGATACCATTAATTTACCTGAATGATGATTAAAAGAAGGCGCGATCTAGGCCGAGTAAAACGAAGAGAATGAGGGAGGGGAAAAGCTGAAGCAAGGGACGTGGCCAGAAAAGCAGATATCTTTTAGCCGTCTGCCGCTCATTTGCTCCTTCACTGGTCAGTTCTTCCACTGTTTAATGCAAACAGATGAGGCATTTTCTCGCTCTTTTTCCAAATCCTTTCTTTTTAACGGTGGCTTCTTGGCCTCTGCAGTAACGTCAGCACAACCTCTATTAAAACAGCATGTGTCCCAGGCTGCTACACACACACACACACAAAAACCACACATACCCTGTGCACTTTTTTTGTGAACTTTTAACCTCTTTCTATGAAGTGACATCGGGGATATGGGGGTTAAGGTGTGCCTAAAAATGTACACTCATCGCTGTGTGCACATATCCAACAGTAGATAAAACATATACAAGTCAGTGTAAGCTGCATTAAAATGTCTATGTGATCTATCTGCTGCTCCTATCAGTGACCGGTGCTGATGGATAATGAGACAGAGATAAACTCAATCACCCAACAACCCACCTGGCCACAGGGTGGGCTGTAAGATCCCACTCTAATAAAACTGGCCTAATTCATCTGCTTTTCAATATGCACATGGCGGCCTGTTTCAATTAGACCTCTAACACACACACACACATACTCACACACAACGTATGGACAATACAGTAGCTCTAGCATTAGCTTTTAATATATTGAGATATCCATCAGGTAGATTTTACACTGATTCTTGCAGCCCGCACATGCACAAACACACACACACACACATGCACACACACACACACACGTAAACTAAG
>JAVQJL010029042.1:0-19502 GCA_036024295.1 Nannoperca obscura
TTTTCTCCCTGCTACTATCTGGTAGGAGGTACAAGAGCATAGCTGCTCGCACTACAAGACTCAAAAACTGTTTTTACCATCAGTCCATCAGGCTACTGAACTCTTTACCCATAACACTGTAATCTTAACCCTGAACTCTGACATGCCATCACGACAACATGCCGCTTTCACTTGTGCAATATATTGACACTTGTCACTTTATGTAAAACTGCTGACTTTATGTAAAACTGCTGCTAAATTTATTTATTTATTTTTTATTTCGAATTTAAATGCAAAAACCAGTGCTCATTTTAATGTAAATTCGTCTCTTTCACTTATATATAGATATATTTATTTATATTGTAAACATTACCATGGCTATTTATATCTTACCATGGCTATTTATATCTTGTACTTTCAGTATTCAGTATCCTTAGATATGCACTCTTATTGTTGCACCTTAGACTTTATATTTTAGCTTTGCTGAATTGACCGACTCTCGTCCAGCACATTTCATTGCATGTTTACTCTGTGTTAACTGCATATGATAAATAAACTTGAAACTAACTAACTAAACTAACATGCAACTGGAATGCAGCCATAATCAAAGTTATAAGAAATGTAGATGACCAAGGGACTGCAGATGAAAAATAGCTTTAAGCAAACTCAACATTTGTGTTTAATATTGTACAATTGTTTGCTACCAAGTCTGCCATTTCAACTTAAATGATGATGTTATATCACTGAGTACAAGCCACCAAGTGGACAAACAAATCAGTTATTGCAGGTTTAAAACTTTTTCTTTGACACCATCACATCAACATCAACACATGACATCAAACCAAGAAAAAGTGATCTCTGATCACTAGATCTTTCCTAGTGGTCAGAGATCACTTTTTCTTAGACAGGAGAATTCTGTTGAGATGCAACAGTTTTCTCGGACATTGTTTTACTTTGGCTCTCTGTTATCTTGCGCTAAGCATATAATGTAAAGCTAGCCTGTAAGCTAACTTTGTGCTACATGTGTACAATTAGCTAATAGGCTCACAGTCTATAGCTGCTTTCACTGTTTAATCAGAGGAGATTTTGTCCACATAACTCATAACAAACTGAGAGCAAATATGATCATTTTAGTTGATTATCAACACCCCATTTCAGTGTTCATTGTTAATACAATATATTTTACACAATGAGCCTGTTAGTATTTTGAGTATCTGATGTGTGTTAGCTGCCTTGTATTGCTTTGAAAACCCACAGCAAACTAATTATAAGACCTCTTTCGTAGCTGACACATACTGCTACAAGCTAACATGATTCACCTTTTTGAGTTATGACACTTAAACCCTTTTACATGTGATATATCAAATCAGGCTTTGGGTACACACTAAAACATACACTTGTTTTAATATATTGAGCTGTTTGTTTGAGATTTGGTTTTGAACAGCTGTCAACATAATTCTTTATAAAATATAGCACTGTAGCATCCCAGAAATTTCTATTTGAGCACATTAGTTCTCTATATATTTGTCAATTATTTCTTATTAATACCTTGCACTGCAAGCCTCTGCAGCTTTTCAGCAGGCTAAGCTTCACCCGATCCACAGCTTTTGACCAAAAGATGAATAAATCCCTGGTGCAGGATGCTTACCTGTTCAATAGCTTACATAGTCAGCAGTCAGTGTTAATATTTAATTCCGTACTTCAGATCATAAAGAACTTGCCGTCTTCTTTTTCCAGTATTTGCAAAAAAGATGTCTAACTCCTAGTAAAAACAAAATGCCAAACCTAAAGCAACTTTTTAGTGAAGGCACAAATGAATCAAGACAGATACACAATATCATCTCATGGTGTCAATATGGTCAATTATAGCCTCCAAATACACGTTTTTTGGTTCATTTTTTACCTCTGTGGCCAGTCATGTGCTGATATAAGAAGAGTCCAGTCAGAATTTAGTCAGGGTGATTACAGTGTTCAGTGATGTCTCACTAATCTCTCCTTGTGTCTCTTACTCTGCATTAACATGTGAACAGTGGCTGTCACATGTGTTTGCCACTATACGTGGTGCAATCCTGTGTCTTTATGTGTGTATGCCTTTGCACATTTGTCGCTAGGGGCTAAATGCTGAAATTTTGCTCCAGCGAATGAGGGAATATTTCGGGCTGTCATGTGACTCTGTGATGTCAGAGAGAGAGAGAGACAGAGAGAAAGCAAGAGAGAGAGATAGCAAGGTGCAATTTAGCCCCACAGCTGATCCGTGCAGTGCTCAGAGAGAAGCAGAGACGACCAGACACACACACTCACTCTCACTGTCACACTAATTTCTTTTGCCTCGCCTGTAAAGACAGACAAACACACATGCACTTTGCATACACACATGCACTTTCCACACATCATTGCAGTTACACACACACAACTCCGAAGCATTAGTTACTAAAAACAGAAAGGATGCATTGCTTCCTCTACTTGCCAAGCTCATAACACTTTGGATACTGAGGATATTTCTGCCTCCTGGAGAGTAAAACGCTACTTACTGGAGAGAAACATCAGGAGGAAAAACTGAAGACAGAGAGGAAGAAGAACAGAAACTACAAAAAAGACAAAGGAGTAAATAAGAGAGGAAAGAGACTGACAAGAGATCAATCCAGAAAAAGAGTAGAACAAGAAGACCTGACAGAGCCGGAGAATGTCCTTCCTGTCTGGCTCGCCCTGGCAGCAGCCTGGAATTATTAGTGGTAGCAGCGGGTACGGACAACCTTCCAGTGGGCATCAACAGCAGCAGCAACATCAACAGCAACACAAACCTCCCAATACCCTCTCTGGTGCCAACATCCCTGCTGTGCTGGCCTCCTCTTCACTGTCACCCTCCAGCCCGGCCTCTGACCAGCACAGCGGCTGGCACTGCCAAGGCCAGATGGCACCAGGGGGGCAAGTTGCCACAGTCTCACATGGGGGGTCCAAAATAACAGGCAGGGCCGAGGGGTGGCCGGCGCCAGGAAGTCCAAGCTTCAAGATGCCAGTGCTGAAGATAGAGGATGAGGGGTCCAGAGAGGGTAGGCAGAGGGATGACGGATATAAGATGGGAGGGGCAGGGGGGGCATTAGGGAGTGCAGGACAAAGCCCCAGCAGCCCCCTGTCTTCCCACTCATCCTCTTCCTCTACATTACCTTCCCCTTCTGTCCCACCTGGGAGATCCTTTCCTAACTTTGGACAAAATAGTCGGCAACAAAACTATACAAGCAGCAAAGATGGATTTTATCTCCAAGGATCTCATGAGTCTGCCAATGACCAGGGCTCGCTTCCTTCTCTGAAACAAGCTACAGAGCTTGGGGAGAGAAACACAATGAACCCTTGCTTCACTGAAAGTACCAGATCAAATCCAGGAAATAAAGAGGATGAGAAGAATTCTGTTACATCGTCTACATCTGGAGGAGTACTCAGAAGACCAAAAGAAAATTCAGGTGCAGTTCTAACTGTTGGTACACAACCTACAGACCTAACAGAAAGTGAAGCTATTGCCACCGCAGGGCCTAGACCAGGCCTACCTTCAGCCTCAGCTAACAGAGCAAACAATGATGTTGGGGTGGGTGGTGTAGGGAAGAGTGCAGAGGAAAGAGAAAACTTAAGCCATACTGAAAAGGGAAATATGGGGTCTTGTACTCCACCTGACAGAGGCATAACAGGCAGGGTTGCAATTCATGGCCTCTCACAGGATTTAAGTCGTGTTGAGGATGAGAGAGTGGGATCATGTACTACCTTCAACAGACAAAGCAGTGAACTGCCACAGCGAACTGCAGTGAGGCGCGCAATGTCTGACTGTTCACACCTGTCTGTTCCCATGATTATGGCCGGAACGTACCCCATCGGTATGGCAGGCTCATCGGTAATGATACCCAACCTACCCACTTTTGCTCTGATGGGAACAGCATGCCCGCCCAGGGCGCCATACCCACACGTGGCTGTGCGACGCTCGCTCACCGCCACGGACGGCACAGAAGCTGCAGCTGCAATGGCGACAATGATGTCATCCCAGTTAATGACGTCACCTGTAATGCCATCATCCCCACCTCCCAAGAGGCATCATGGGAGCTGTGAGACCACTTTTTTACTTCCTGTTCCACCCCCTGCAGGAATGTCTGTTAACAGCACCCACAATAATAAACTGACCACAACAGGTAAGAGATGCTTCTTGTGCACGTCTTGTTGGATTGATATGAGAAAATATATTATATAAAAGGTAAAGTTTGCTAGATGTTTGCTTCTTAAAAGGGCAGGATGTAGACTTTTCAGTGTGGCATCTTTTAAGTGGTATCTCTGTAGCCAATGTAGCCCTGATTTGTATTTTTGAGGTTTCATTTAGCCACAGTGTAGACATGCTATATGTCTAGGCTCTACTGCTGTACCTTAACACATTATCTTGAAACTGTAAATCAATCTTTAAGTTCCTGATCAAAAAACCTGATCAAATATTTTACCTTCAAGTACCTGCAGTGACTTGAAGTTACAGACATTTCTGTATAATTGGATAAAGATTGGACCTTGAGGACCTTTCCAGCCTTTATGCTGCTCTGCCTTTATCTTCATAAGTGGTTGTGTAGCATGTGAATGTCATCATTATACAGCTAAGCTCATGGGTGACAGCAGTTCTTTCTTTGTCCTTCCTGCCGCTGCACTTCATGCAATGCGATGTATTTTACAGTATTAATCAGAGGCTACCACACTGCTAGTTGCCACTTTGGTTGAAAGCACATGCACTATGCTTGCAACATGCTGTGGCTGGGTATGGTTAGTGGCACTGAATAGTATTTACATGCATCCTTTCAGTCTTGATCGAACCCACTTCCACTGCTGCCCACCATAATTATCCACCCGTGGATATCCATTGTCTTGCTGTGTTCGGCAGAGTTGCATTGATTCTTCCTGCTCTCAGTTGTACTGCCCTTAAATTGAACTTACAGGGAATTATACAAAAAAAAGCCTTCTTGCCAAAAAGCATGTAATATAATTTTTTTTTTTCATCCACAGTGTAGTTTTGTAGCAAATCAACTGGTTGACATGTTAATTTAAGACAGTAGTTAATCAACTGAATTAGCTGAGTTGAAAGGAGTGTATGGGTGTTACACATGTCAATACATGGAGTATTGGTCAGAGTAATGATTGATGCATCTTTGCATCTTTCCTACACCTTGACGTCACAGCCACCACCGTAAGCATTTTAAATCTGTTATTTTATTGGGGAGGCAAATCAGCACAGGAGCTCATACTGGGTGTAAATTGACCAGTTTAGTTACAGGGTTTTTTGGGTGTAGTTTACTCATGCTATAAGAACATAAACTTGTCTAAGCTGCTGAGAAACAGTGTGCCACAATCTACATAAGCAACTTAGAGCCAAATTTATGAAACGTCTTTACAGCACAAACTGTGTGCTTACAGCTGAATACAAGCTTTGATGTGACAGATGTTGACTTGAGTTTGAAATACAGTTTTTTACTTTTTTCTTTGCACAGATAGTATACACGTTGAATGTGCAAAATATTGGGGATGTCTTCCTGGTATTTTTTTTCTGTTACTTCAATCAATAATTTTTTGTGTCAATACTTAAATCATTGAGAAAGTGTAAATATAAACACAACAATCTAACCAATTATGAGTATTAAAACTTAACACATCAGTAATGGGGCTGAGGCTCTTTTTTTAACTGCTGCCATGTTAGCCAACATCAATAGCATTTGTGGCTTCTGTTCATTGTTCTGAGTATGCTTTGCTGTTTCATTGATGAGAGATGAGTTTTAGAAAAGTTCAGATATCACACTTAACTTTGTTGGGATATCACATATGCTTGGTTGATTCAGAGCAAGTAAACAGAATGAGTTTAGAAAACCAAGTCTTCATTTCTATTATCTCAAAGGCTAAATTGTCATATCTTCCACTAATAGGGGATTTAATAAGGTAAATCAATATGGGAAAATGGGTTTTGCCATCAGGGTTCATCACTGTTTTTCATATTATGAATGTCACACAGACACATTCTTTGAAATGAAGGACCCTTTGATGTATTGTAGGACACATTCAAAGGACATTTTGACAAGTTGGGGTTGATGGTGATCTAACAGACAAAGAAAGAGGGTAGAGTAGGATGGGAGCTGGCAGAGGATAATGGCAAGACCAACCCAGGGTTTACAGTTTAGAATGAATTCTAATTTGGATTATTGATGTCTTGTATATAGCTCCATATAAAGAAGTCAATGAAAGGGGAACCATTCATAAATGTATTTATGCCTTTGTCCATTTATATTTAGTATATACTGTATGTTCCTCTGTCTAATGATCTATCCATCCATCCAGTCGTGTGTTCTGTTTTTTAGACTGCAGTCAACAGAGGAAAGCTGGAACATTGATTAGACATTGACTCTGACTGTACTCATTCAAATATAGAGCAGCTATTTCTAGCATTGTGTGTGTGTGTGTCTGTGTGTGTGTATTTGTGTGTGTAGGTGAAGAGCTTCCACTGACGTGAATCGTGCAGATTCACGCCCCCGCAGACACACTGACAGTAGACAGCGAGTCTGCAACTTTAGGTGGCCAGCTCTATAAATGCAAAAGCCTGTCCCTGACTGAGAGATGAAGTTACACCATTGGTCAGTCAAGTGTGGGAGTTTCCCGATTGACTGTTACTCTTTCAAAATGAATAGGCGCAAATAGGTCCAGCCATAAACTAGGTTTCAACCTAGTCTGGTTTCATTTAGTACAGAAATAGATCACAGCTACACAACACACACACGCACACACACACTTGCACAAAGAAGTACACAGCTGTAAGGGGAGGGTTGACAAATGTAAGTCTTGAGCTAACAAGAAGCTCAGCGATAAAACACCTCATCATCCAACTCATCATCAACAAATGAGCTCAGCTACCTGCAGTCCTCATGTAACACACTTCTTTATGTTGGAGTCAGTGCTATCCCTGTCCTTCTTGTAACATTGTCTCTATGGGCTTGCTATACATGGGTGAGGGGAGAGAAAATCCACAGGGACAAATTACCAAATACAAAAAAAAAACTGATAACATTAACTTTTAGCTTGTAGCCTGTTGGCAGCTCTTGAATGCGTGGTTGCAGAAGAGGGAAAGCAAACAGGGGCACCAGGTGCGCATGTGGGTAGGCAGTGTTTCAAAGCACAGGGATGTAATAAATATTACTAAGCAAATTGGTGTAATCTTAATGTAATCTGTTATGCCGATCGTTATTTTGATGACTAGGTGAAGAATGTTGGACTGTAACACCCTTCACTCTGCCTTCAGTACCTCACCAGCTGTAGCTGGTGCAGAATGCTCCTGCCTGAATTATTAACATATTGCCTGCAAGCTACCCATTGGCACCCTGTGTGGTCTTGCATAAATTTCAAAAGTGACTTTTTCATTTTAATCCTGGTCGATTTGGTGACACCCATGGTGATAACAGCAAGTGTGGTTTAAAACTGTAGCAATCACTCCTGGAGTAGCTACTTACAGATGAGCAACTGGTGTATATGTTTACAGTGCAGCCAAATAAACTTATTTTAATGAAGAAGTCAGTCTATAATAACTGGAATGTAACAGGTCACTGTGGCTGCTCCTGATGGTTCTATTATCCCCTCAGATATTTAAATCTGATCTGCTACCAGAAGAGGCAGAAGACAATAACCATGTCTTGTTTTTAATAAACGATTGTGATTAGCGCTAACCTTGGTGACAAATACATTGCGTATTTACAACTAAAGCCAGCTGTGTTTCACTAGTTGAATGCTGGATGTGAAAATGTGGAGCAGGAGTAGTAGGATGTTCTATAGGGTGTGCAGTAACTTAATACAGCCCTGACATGGTGTAAAGTGAGTGAACAGTAAGGCTGTAAAAGTAAGAGAGATAAAATGATGATGGATTACATACATGCAGTGTTTCCTCTGAATCCCTTTTATGTGTGAATGCAATTTGAATCCTGTGCCAGAATGGCGGACTCCGCCACTAACAATAAAAACTGCTACATGGATATTGAAAGGTAATGAAGCCATTCTATGATGAATTAATTGCTGAATTGTTATTGCTAAATAGTATCAAAACTAGGGTTTGATTTCATTTTTAAGGATTATAATTATAATATATATCAATAAAGCTATATCATCATTAAAGTACAATGTGTTTGTATTATTTGCAAAACAAACAGCAGTAAAGTGAAAAGTAAAGTAAATGCATTTATTATTACATAAAGAGGGTCTTACATAAATGAAATATATATAATGTCACTGAGAATAAAATCAGCCTGTGTGTACTGTATGTCTGTGCCAAGTAATGTGGATTATTACTATGTCTATCAGTATGTCTATTGATTGTCCAGTGTGGTGGCTTGATAGCTATCATGCTAGCAACAGGAGCTGTAGTGGTCAATACTGAACTGGGCTTACGTGTGCATGTCAAACAGAAACAGAGAAAATGTGTGTGCGTGTGTGTGTGTGTGTGTGTGTGGGTGTGTGTGTGTGTGTGTCTTTTAAGAAGCCTTCCTGCAGTGAAATATCCTTGCACCAGCTCCATGTCTGTGTATGTTAGTCATGCTCTGATTTACGTGGCGGTCAACTCTTTCTGTTTCTCTTTCTGTCACAAATGCACACACACACACACACACACACACACACAGCTGGTTCCCAGCAGCTGTCTATTGTAGCGTGGTATTAGATGGATCCTCTGTGTTCTCAGCCAGCAGTTTCATGTTGGATGAGTCATATTACTGGTTTGCAGGTTGGAATGATACAGTAAAAACTACTGTGGTATGATCAATAAAGCCACTTGTCTTATAATATTAATGTCCCCACTGTATGTGTAGATTTTGAATAAAGCTTTCAAATTATCCACAGTGCATGTGTTTTGTGGAAATGTAGCACAAAATTGGTGCAGTCTACGTGGTGCTTTCAGCCCTTTAGTCTTAGTTTCCCTGGTAAGGTTCATGTTGTTGTTTCCAAAGGTTTCATTGAGTTTAATTTCATGAAACAGAGAGAAGTATACCAATATACAAATTTTTCATATGCAATGTGCAATTCGAATACCTACTGTGTTTAAGGATCATTTAGGTTATTACAACTTGGAACTTTATTTGTAGTTTTTGGCCATTGTTTCTGTTGATGATAACATTTTACTGAGCCAGTTATTTTACTTTATTGTTATATCACTATAACAATAAAGTTGTGATAAGACAAATGATCAGTCAGACGATCAGACAGGTCGTAAAACTAAACCACTTTATTTTGGGGTAAAACACACCTGAAATGTCACTAATAATACCTCAAAGTTATAGCAGGAAGTCAGCCTGTAAACTGATGGTTGTTTACAAAGGAAAGTTTCTGTAATCATTTTACTATCCATTTTCACTTCCAAATAAATTAGTCCAAGCTGGGGGTTTACATCCTGATCATCTGATCTTATGTTTCTTGCCCTGTCTGACCTCATTTTCACTGCAATCCTAAATCTCAGAAATAGAAGAGTACAACGTTATTTAATTCTTACAGTAACAGCCTTAAAGTCCACTTACGAGCTTCATTAGAAGATCCACTGATGAAAACAATGAGATACGGTTGAAAGCTCCAGAAAAAATGTAGAAATTGACTTGAGATTGTTTTGTCTGACTATATCTCTGTCTGACAATATCTCTGGTTTGATTTTGAAGAACAAAGAACTCACCACACCACCCAGTGCAGACCAAAATAGCAAAATTACAATATGGTTAAGAAAATAAGAAAAAGGAGAATTACTGTTGTAATGAGCTTTTTAGTTAATTTACTGCTGTGGAAATTAAATAAAATACTTTTCCCTCATATTTTCTTTGTCAGACACCAAAGTCAGAAATGACTAAAACACTGCAAGCAATCAAGGAACATCTATTAAAATTCATCAAACAAGTTTACATTAACATCAGCTTAGCATTGCAAGGCAGGAACTGACTTCATTATAGACAAAGCAGGGCAAAACAACAGTGTGAAAAGTGAAAATTGAGACCATAAATGCAAGAGGATAACCAGACTCCAAATGAGACTGTACATTTAGCTTTGTCTGCCATCCGCTCATGTGAGAATTCTCCATGCTAATAATCATAGCCTGTGTCTGATTAGGGCTCCAGGCTGAGCTAGTTTGCAACCACAGAATAAAGTAACATAACAAAATGTATCTTGTTTGATGGCAGAGATAGTTCTAGAGGGAGACGCTCCATGTCGTCTCTTTGACTGCTGGAGAAAACACAGCAGTTAAAGAGACGAAAACAGCAGCAAATTGGCACAGTTTCAGAGGAGATAGAGTAGTTATCACACAGCAAATGTCAGCACAGAGGGAAATGAAGGAACATTAGGGCACAGAATAGCCTGGCCTGTTTAGTATCACTGTTATGTAAGAGATGCATTGGTGACAACAAAGAGCCCCTTTCTGTCTGTCCAACCCCTCAGCCCCGCCGGCTGTCTATCCTTAACCCCAACAACCTCCTGAACCCCTCCTGTCTCTGCTGTGCTCACGTTTCTGATCATACATCTTGTTTTCACTTTATTCTCTCTTTTCTTCTCACAAACTTTACTAATCACATGAATCAGCTGTTAGCAACATTGGTGCTGCAACCCAGGATGACCTAGTGCTTCCTCTGAGGAGGATGGATGTCTCTGGATGGTGTTTTAGTCAGTAATAATAAAAATGAACAAAAGTGCCTTGTACAAAGTTTTGTTTTTGTAATCATATTCCTGATTCTCACCGACATACGTAAGTTAAATATAACTAAAACAAAATTTAACTAAACATAACTACAATGGAAACTTGTACTGTACTGGACTGTAAATATGATGGGAACCAGAAAACTTCACAAATCTTACTCATGACGTTCACGAGTTATGACGAGCATTATGTCATTGTGGGTGCTTGCATAATGCAGAGCAATGGAATTACTGGGCTTGGCCTGTTTACCAATCAGACCCAGAATCATCTGCTGATCCGACCTACATAAAATCACCCACATGGACATTCACATCCATAAATAACTAAAGTGCAGTAGCAATTAGCAAATTATTTGACGTGATAGATTTTGTCAGTAAAAACATTGTTATACATTAGAGCTACGTCTACAGTGTCCACAGGAGTGTCAGACAGTGCTTCATAAATCAGGTGCCTGACTGTCAATAAGTTTGTGCTTTAGTGTTTGTCAGGTATTCAAATGTTGTGACTGAGTGCAGTGCTGATTACATTACCTGACAAGGACCTCTTGTGGCCATTCAAATAGTGACTGTCTAAAAGTAATGATATGTTGTTATAACTCCAAAATAACTCTTGGAAAGGTTTAGGGTGGATGGATGGGACAACACAGCTGTTGGCATCCTGTCTCCTACCAACATTCTAAGCTGGTTTCTTTTAACCACGACCACATCTTTACTTTACCCATGTAGTGTTTGTGCATAAAACTAGCAAAACTTTAACCATAGCGGTTGCAGATAAAATGAAACAATACTCCAAACATGCCACCTGAGTAATGTTAGTCATACTTTTTATTATGAGTGAAACTCCTAGTTTTTTTTGTCACAAACTATCTGCTGTTAACAGAAACTCTAAATATATCCTCTAATTACAGTATACCACAGGATCTATCAGATTTCATAACCAATCAAAAGTGTGCATCCATCCTTTTTCATCATTACACAACCCCAAGAATTCTGCTAGAGTTGTACTAAAATAAGCTTTGCTCTTAACAATGACATTTATTCTCTCACAGTGAAATCTGACAACAAGGACAAGCATGAGAAGACGGACATCATGTCCAACAAGATTGACACCTTTGACAAAAAAGAGAAAGAAGAGCAGCAGAAGAAAGACAGCGGCCCAGACAAGAACCAGAATTCTGAGAATATCGTCAAAGATGAGAAGATGAATGTGGAGAAAAACAACAAGGCCATCGAGAAGGCAGAGAAGGTGGACAAGCCGGAGAAGACGAACAAAGACGAGAAGAAGGAAGAGCAGAAGAAGCCGGCTGAGAAGAAAGAGGAGAAGGGAGCGAAAGGGACAGCCAAGTCTCCAACAGGCAACGGCAGCAAGACTCTACCAAGCCCTGACAACAAGAGCAAGGTGGGTCACACACCTACACACACAGAAATCTTCTGTCCACACACATTTCCTATACACAGATTAACATACTCAAAGTGGCAGAGTGTCCAGGGATAACGGAAACTGCCCTGTCACCCAAAGGTCACAGCTGTGAACTCTGCCACAGCCTGATGAAGTGTCCTTGAGCAAAACATGCAAACCCCTGCCGTTCCACACACAAACCAACACACACACACACACACACACACACGGATGCTCAGGAGAAATTACAGAGACATCTTCCACTTCAGTCAATGCACTGCTTCTGCTGCTTCCATCTATGGTCTCGTGTGTGTGTGTGTGTGTGTGTGTGTGTGTGTGTGTCTGTCTGATGTAAGACTGTCTTGAGGCTAATTCACACCAGCATTTTAAATGATAAAATGTTATGGCAAAAACTTTTTTTTTTATGGAATCATGCCAGTCAGTGTATTTGCTTATAGGGGTGAAGTAAATCTGTGCAAATCTCTACAAAACCATCTTGAGGGAATGGAAAGCCAGAGAGTCCAAAATAGAAAAAGTCACCATGTCGCACCACATACAAGGGCTGCGAATAACAATCATTTTCATTATTGAATCATCTGATGATTATTTTCTCAGTTCACCATTTGTTAATAAAATGCCAGTAAACAGTGAAAATGTGATGTCATCAAATTCCCCACTTTCTTTGACCAACTAAGATTTTGAATAAAATTACATACAATCTTCAGAAAACAATGCCAGGGAGAAGTAACAGAACATCACAGAGACAATAGGTGGCTATGTCAGGTAGCTATTGTGACTGACTGACGCTAGCATGTTCCCACCTGTCCAGCATGTAGTTCAGCAACCAGCCCTGCGAGGTGTCACTGTTTCACCAAGCTTCTAGCACCGGCTGTTTAGTGAAAATGCACAGATGAACTTTGCTGGGCCTTTAGCGTGTGTTTAGAAGTGCCGGCAATTGTGTCCAAAATTGTGTGGATGTGTATTGTGTGTTCGCTGATTCTCAGTGTTGATGTATGAATGTGCCAAATCTGAGGCCTGATTTCCATATTATATGCCACTTTTGGACTGCTGCTCATTTCATCAGATCTGAGGCTTCTAATTTTATAATTTATTGGTCATGAGCTCTCCAAAATGGCTATAAATTGCTAATTTAATTTTAAAATGTGTTTTTAATTTATTATTATTGTTATATGGTTGCTGGCTGCGCTGCCATATCACATTGTCATTGCAATCAGTGATTTCATCTCTTTTTCTTCGCTTTTTCTGTTTCTTTCTTACCTTCCCGTCTCCTTTTTGCTGTTATTATGGGTTCTTTCAATTCCATTATCACCAGCCTGATGTGGGTTCAACTAAACCAAACTCAGCCAAACCCCGCCCATCAACCCTCTCAACCAATGGCGAGGCCACCTCAGCCAAACGCCCCTCCCCCACCACTACATCAACCAATAAAAAAAACCCTGTACCCAAGGCGACCACACCCACCACCACCACCAAGCGGTCGCCAACAGCAACTGGTTCTGCTAAGGCTACCAAGGTGAGTATAATACACGAGGCGATACATTTGTTTTAGTGCAAATTGGATGAATGTTTATTGTCTTAGATAGGACTTTAGGCCTTTCTCAGTCTGCGTTCTTGTCTGTACTCGTTTTCTCGTGATCTTGTGTAAATGCCCTGAAGTGTACTTGCCCCACCACTTTTATTGAGTATTCTTTCTTTGGGAGCTGACTTGTGTGGGGTAGAAATGTATGCATGTCCGGTTTCAGTTCTGGCAGAAAGCCCTGTCAAGTCGGTTATTAAATATTTTTTTATATTAGAATTTAAAACATTCTATCATTTTATTCAAAAAAGTCAACTTTGCTCAGACGTTTTTGGAGATGTGAGGGTAGCCTAGCTGGGCACTTCATGTCCAGTGACAGAAGTCTTGTCTCAGTTGCCTTATTGGTAATTTACCTATTGCACTGATGTCTCCATAATATTATAAACATAGGGTTTAGTAACTTTTGTAACAAAATCATAGGTCTTAAATCTAATATTTGCTAATGCTAAGTGATGCTTCTGGGTTGGCCTACAAAAATACCTCATCCCTGCAGTATACGTTAAAATGCTATATAGGCTATATAAACTTGCATATTACTCATGATGGGGAATTCTTGATGTAAGGCAGCCATCATATTAGTTTGCAGAATATAAATTGGCGGTTCAATAGTCAAAATACATGAGGAGAGGAGAGCACAAGCCAATATTTTTCATTATTGATCTGTCACATATTTCAACTGTCAGGCTTTAATATCGGTACAGATGTTATTTTAAGAATCCTCACATCCCACTTATTAAAGGTTTGTGTATCACTTGATACGTCAAGAATGAAATCAGTAATGTTCATATTGGAGACTAAACATATCTACTTTTATGCAGTCTATGATAATTATCTGTAATCTGAATATTTTCAGCTTCTCATTTACACTGTAAACTAAACAAGACTTTACAATGCAAAATCAGACTAATATAATCCAAATCCCTCCAGTAAAAAAAAAACTGATAATGATAGGTTTGTATAACACTTCATGTTGTTGATCAAACATCTACAGGGGAGAGCTTGGCACACTGAGAAAGACCTTTTGTTCCCACTGATTTAGACTTTTGACCATTAAGATGTTTCTATTTTTACTTAAATCTCTTGCTTACTGTGGCTTTAAAGGCTTTTATACCTGCATGGTCCTGTCTGACCACTGACCATCCCACTGTCACAGATGTCTTTACTGCGGTGACTGTATCTTTTTTTTAACCTGGCAATAAGACAGACTGACTGACTGGCTGACTACCTTCCTTCCTTCCTTTCCTCTCTCCTCATAAGTTTGTCTTCACCTTCTCTCGTATCTTTGTTTTCATTCTCCACCCACAACTTATGTCTCCTCGGTTTTCCAGACTCCAGAAAATGGTACAGCTGAGAAACGCCCACCTGTGCCAAAGGCCACTCCCACATCCCGTGCCACTGCCAATAAGAATGGCTCCTCTGCTAATGCTGCAAGTAAAACTGCTGGTATGTGCACACTCACTTACACAGCTTGTACAGTATCATTATTTCTGTTATATCTACAGTGTCTGTGTGCCCTCTGTACCTGATTGTGTGATACAAACACAGACAGTATCTCCACTCTCCTTTGGCAAGTTCATAGGGTGGCCAGTGTAACGTAACCTCTACAACAGGACCTGAACTCGCTACAGTAGCTGGAATTATGACTCACAATGTAGAATGGTACCACTCCAGGCAACAGGCTAACTGAATTTTCTACCATATGTTACACTTTGTCGGCATCAAGAGGCAGCTTTTGAAGACACAAGACTGGTATTTTTATCTGCACATCACAAACAGTATCACACCTCTCTAAGCGAGAGAGCTATGACTCAGTCTGAGCCATGTTAGTCAAACAGGCTTTCTACTTTTTATGCACTTCAGCTTAGCACAATATAATTCATTCACCCAGTTCACAGTGGTGGGAGTTATGTACGGCAAGGTACTCCGTTACTTTGGGACTGTTTAGTCAGGTTCCATAATGCTGCTGCCACATGATGGCAGCATTATATACGACTCAGCTTTATCAACCTCTATAACACTTAGCTATTATGTGAGCAGCTAACTGCAGGATGTTGTTGGACAGGAAATGTTGGCTATGGCAGTTGTCGGGCATTAACAGTCAATCACCTTGCTGTCAAAGCTTTCCGGTTTCAGTTTTTTTGTTTTCATTTGAAAAATCACAAAAATCATTGCAAAATATTTGCATTCATTGCTGGGTCACATGGGGGCACAATAACTTTACAGCAAGCTGACAGCCATGATGTATTATCACCGTATAAAGTTGTTATGACTCCCGTGTTCATTGTCTGTAACTGTTTTGGTCTCCACCAACTCTTAAAACAAATCAGGTTATTTAGCTGCTAAATGTTCATTTCCTCACCAGCTACATTCTAACTTTGTCTGTCTGCTGATTTGTGCTGAGTAGATAGTGAACAGTAGGTTTAGTGTACAACTAACTGCTTGCTGCTGCAGGAAACAAGGTTGATGACAGCACTAAGAATTAATCGAACTGTAAATGTGCTGTAAAACTTAATCTAGAAGCTAAAAGTGCTCAAAAGCTACAACATTGTTCAGTGGAGCTTTAACATGTTCTGATAAATTGCTAGCAAAGTTTACAAAAGCAGCGCTAGAGCAGTAAAACATATTCTGCATGCTGCTACATACTGTAGACTGGATCTACATTAGCATTACCCACCCATCAACCACTTTGTTTACAGTCTAAACAAATGGCAACAGGAAATTTTCGCAATATATTTCAGACTATTTCAAAATGTTGCCCTATTTGGTCAACCCTGCTACTTGTCCATACACCAGCAGCTATGTAACTACTTTGCAGCCTGATTCATAGTTAAATTAACCACATAAGTACTTGGTAAAGGCTACCCGTGTTATGTGTCAAGCTAGTGTGTTTAAGCTTTTGTGCTTGTGTTTTCTGCTTACAGCAAACAAAAATGACAAGACTGAGAACAAGACGGGAGAGGCCAAGAAACCCAAGAGCACAGGTAACAAACTAAGAGAAAAGACAGACAGTCAAGAAAAAAAAGTTCTTGAAAGTACTTAAGTTTCAATATTGTTCTCATGGAAGTCTAAATATCACTAGATTAAAATAAAGGTTATGGACACTGCATTTTTATTGATCTGGTACATTGTTTAAACTCACACTACATGAGTGTGGCCTTTCTGCACGGCAAGAACTTACAACTTTTATGCTCACACTGCACGGATCAACTGACCGGCCAAGATATGGAACTCACACACGACAATTTCAATGAAGTATATTATTTTACTTTTATTATTTATTTATCAAGACAACTGTGCCATGTTGACAAAAAAGAAAGAAAGGCAGCATTACTTTGTGCAATTCAATGTGAATGGAAAGTAAGAAAAAAACAGTGGAGCTGCAGGTGTCTGAAAGATAAAGACAATTTGGTCTTTTCTGCTGCGAACTTCAGTAAAGTACTACTCCAGTAATATTAAAACAGGCTCAATACAGTTTATAATGGGACTTTTGGCAGTAGCCATGTTGGGAAATCTGTTCATTGATGCTCAAACTGCAGACAGCCGACTCAAATCTCTGACATGCCAGAAATCCACCCAATTGTCTGACAGCCAGATTGTTAATCGTTCAGGTAATTAATCAGGTGTCATGACTGGTGTTTACTTTTTAGTTTTCAGATTTCACAAAAATGGCCAATAATGTTAGTAATTCTGTTACTGTTTTTTCTCCTGTTTCTGTAGCCCGTCCTCGCCCGGCCTCCACCACCACTCCTGCTACTCCGGCTGCCTCCACTAACGGTGAAGCGGCCGCTCACCGCCGCCGGGTCATCACCAAACCCCCCGTGCCCAAGCAGACCCCACTGGAGAAGAAGCCGGCTGTGCCACGTGCTCCTCGAACCCCCCGGCCTATCAACGCTCCGACACCTGACCTGAAGAACATCCGCTCCAAGATCGGATCCATTGACAACATCAAATACCAGCCTGGTGGAGGAAAGGTAGGACAAACCAGACAGTACAATATGTGAATAACTCAGAACAGTGCATGTCAATGATGTGGAAATGCTGCAGAATGATTTTCTTGTATCAGCAAATGATTTGGCACCGTTTGATTTGTGATTCAAATAGCTATCCTTCCTTGAAAAGTTAACACTGCGTTGAATCTTAACTTGCATAAAGAATATTAGCTTTTAACTCCTGTGCTGATGCATTGCAAAGTTAATCAAATCCCTGTTATATAATTACAACATTATCTGACAAACAACCATGAATACAGGTTAATGACAGCAACCATACTGCATAACTGGTTATAATGACATATAAATGATCACAGAGACGGGTAGAGGTGACAGAAGGAGGTCACCTCATCACTTTGTTTTCTGTGTAGTGATATGATTTTAATATGGCATGGAAAGTTCATGCCATAATGACAAAAAATTTAGTCAGTTATTGAAGACAGAAGTTTTAATAGTAAATACATACATAAAAGGGAAATACATGTAAGAATGTGTATTGTATTTTATTTTATGTGCACAGGTTGCATTATTTTACAAAAACTGGTACTGGTCACCATTTACACTAAAATGCAAGGTTTATTCACTCTGGAGAGTTTTCATTAAGCTCTTTTTTTGGATGTGCAACACAGCAGCTCAGTGTAGAGAGGAAACCAAAATGAAGAGAAAGAAATGCAGATGTAGTCTGGATCTCTTGTCTCCTACTTTCATGAGGTTGTTTTCATTCAGTCAGAATCTGCCAGGTTGTCAAAATAGCCAAATGGCTTTCCCACAAACATTTAAGAAGTTCAACACCAAATCCATCAAATGGCATGGCCATTCCAAAATTGACTGAAATGTTTTACCTTTAAACTTACCTTTAAGCAATCATTGTCTTGAAGGCTGATATGGGAGTAGATTTCATGAAGCATTGTGAATGTGTTCCTTAGAACCTCATAAAGCTGTAACAACATCTGTGTCTGGGGCTGATAACTAAAACCAGATAACCACTGTTACAGAGTCTGTACAGAAAATGCTGGATTCAGTCACATTTGCAGCACTCATATACACAGTGTGTTGTAGCTGTGGTGAGACATATAATAGGGAATGAGATTGGGATGGATGCAGAGAGGAGGACGTACCTGACAATGCTCATTTAGCATTTGTAATAAGAGAAGTCAGCGAATATGACACCACCTTACCAACATTCAAGTGGCTTATACTCACATCTTCTGCACCTGATTTAACAAATGTATTGCAAACCTATATACAAAATTACATACACACAGATATTTTTAGAGGTGGATCTATAAAAAGAACTGGTTAGAGCGTCGGAGGCGGGGCCCCGTTCATTCCTATGAAAGTTGCTCAGTGGCACATGAAGCCAAAAAGGTTTAACTTCCAGGTATGAAATTAACCGATTTTCCGCATAGCTTCTTCATTGTGCAGCGCGTAGAGTAAGCGCGCTAGCTTTTCCTTAGTCTCGGGGCACACAAGTGAATGACAGTAACTCGATATCTCTGGATTCCATTATTAGTTAACTTTACAACTTTTAAGACATAAGGATTTAAATAAGGGCTATTTAAGTATTTGTGCTGGGAAGTTGATGTACCTCAAAAAAAATGATCCGCTGATTTACAGATGTCATTTTCACAATGTATGCCTTTACATTACATTTAGGCATTTAGCAGACGCTTTTATCCAAAGCGACTTCCAAATAAGAGCTTTACATGAAGTGCATAGAACCATGATGGAAAACAACAAGATGTCTCATCAGACTTGTAAGGGCTGGTGATGAATCACAAGTGCTATAAGTAAGTACATCGCTGCCAATGGCAGAATCGAAAAGAGC